>JANTPZ010061693.1:0-19324 GCA_025593235.1 Vachellia pachyceras | reverse complement strand
TTGCAGTTCGGCAACGCATGTGACTGTGAATGGTAAAAAGAGCTATTATTACGGTGGCAGGCTTCTGTTTTGAAAAGTCTGAGGGGTAGGGGCCTATCGCCTCCGTACTCTTACAAATCTAACGGCTTTATGTCGTCTTTGGATTCAAGTGCCTGTCCCTGTGCTCAAATAAGTAAAAGCTTGTTTGGCTTAGACCATTTACTTTGATGGGCACGTCTATTTTATAGTTGAAGTTGGCCTTATTCTCAGAAATTTTTTCCAATTGTACATGTAAAAAATAGAATAAAAAATATTTTAAAATCTGTAAAAACCATTTCGAAGTTGGTAAAAAATATTTTAAAATTCGTAAATTTTTCTTGGATTTTATAAATTTTTTTCGGAATCCGTAAACTCATAAATTATGTATTACACGTGAGTATAGCTTCTAAACAAATTTTGGACATTAGTGGTGGGTGAACAATCCCTCTCTCACCAGAGGCAATCCTATTGGTACTTATTCCAGTGCATGTTAAACACAGTTTGAATTTACGGTGTAATTTATTTTTCTAACGTAATTTATAGTTTGAGTGATAAGTGTGTAATAAAAAATTTTATCTTTAAGTTATGTAAATGTATTCCTTCAACACTCATATGAATAGACATTAAATCAAAGCAATACTGGTCCATGCGCGTTTTGACGCCAACAAGTATGAGAAGTGTAGGTAGAGCGGTGTGGATGGGATTGAAACCAAGTGTATGTTTAGGTAACATGTTGGAACACGTTTCAATTACGTTGAGTACGAAGCGTAAGCCTTGTTTGAAAGTTATTTTAATAATAACTTTTATAAATTTTAAGATAAAATTTAGATTTTGGAGAATAGATTTTAAAAAACAGCTTTACAGATTTTGAGATAAAATCTAAATTTTAAGAATGTGATTGTGTTTGAGAAGGTTTGGTTTGTATAGATTCCGATGTAAAAAAGTAAGTGCGGCTCTGACAGGGTTTGGTTCACAATGGCACTGGTGCAACAAAGCTTTTGAGTATGCGGTAAGCTTCTTATGACCTGTTTGGTGATGTCAAGCTTTAGAGTTGGAACCTGAGCTAGAAGTCAAAATTGGGTTGTTAGTTATGTATGAGCCCAATATTTCCCCAAAAATGACAAAAGCGGATTCCTTAGGTAGGTCCATGAAACTAGTACTGGAAAAGCGGGTCAGCCCGCAAGAGGGTTGGGATTTCCCAACCCGCAGCTCGCCATGACAGGTTGGCGGATTTTTAATTTTTTTTATAAAAAATAAAAAATAAATTCTTTTTCATTTGTTTACCCAATTTTTTTCTATAAGATTGTATATTTATGATATTCTCTTTCAAATTCTATAAATAAGTGTTTAATAATTTCCTAAAAATAGAATTTAATATTACTTTTTCCTTTGTAAAAAATATTGGGATGAAAAAAAAGTAAAAAAAATACATAAAAACTATTTTTAAAAATAAAAAAAATAAAAAAGCATGTTAGGCGAGCTGGCCTTGGAAGGCTCTGGAAGATTCTGGAATGTTATGGAAACCTTTGGAAAGTTCTGGAATGTTGTGGAAGCCCTTGGAAGGCTCTGGATCTTTGTGGAAGCTTCTGGAAGGATGTGGAAACTTATGGAGAGTTCTAGAAGCTTAGAGTATATTCCAGAATAGTGTAGAAAGATATAGAACGTCTATGATATTTCTAGGTTTGTATAGAAGTTTCTAGATGTAAAATATAAGTCGTAGGATCAAATCGATCTCCACCGTTCGTTAAGGAGGAGGAAGAGTATAAATAGGTGGTGTGTGGGTGAGTTTGTGTAGAAGTGAGAATTGAGAAGTAAGAGTGTTGAGAAGTAGAAGTGAGAAGTGTTGAGAGAGTTGAGTAGAAGTGAGTTGAGAGAAGTGATAGAATTGAGTGAGTTGAGAGATAAATCAAAGTGTGCGTAAGTAAGGAACTTGAGAGTGTGTGAGAGAAATACAAAGTTAGTGTATTCCAGCTTTTCAGTTTCAAATAAAAGTTTCCTTTATTGACGTTCCTCATTCTCTATTCAAGCTTTCTACCGAATAGTTCAAGGGTCTACCACTTAAACCCCAACATCTTGTACCAGAAAGAAAAGAAGGCATATTCTCTAGAGGTGTAGTGAATGGCGACACTGATAACTTTGTATCCTCTGCAATATTTGACTTGATCCAATCATGACTTTCAACAATCCCGCCTAAAAGAAGCGTCACAGTATTTAGTAAATAAGTATATCATAAAAACGTATATGATGTACATCTATCTACAAATGGAAGGGTCAAATAAAGTAGAGGCACTAGGTAAATAATAACCCCTAGAATGGGATGAGTCTTGTTCAATGTGTGTTAGGTTACTTGGATTTGATTGGTCACCATTTGTGTTGGGTTCGCTTTGAAACACAATTTCTTCCTTCATGGCAATACTTCCACTTGAGGCGATTGCAAGGGCTTGAGACTTGTTAGGAATTTGTACGTCATCTACACATAATGAGCTCACTAGTTAGTGGTTCAACACATCATTGTGTATTTCTTCCTAAACTAATGAAGCAATTTTATAATGAAAACAGGGAATCAAGTCAAGAACGATAAAAGCAGACGTGCCACATATAAGCAATCAAATTAAAGGAGCTACAAAAGCTGAAATTAAGACACTAAGATCTTACCTTCCGGTTCAACAACTTCAATAGTTTTACTGGTGATGCCTCCAACCGAAAGGACATCGAGGTTTCGACTCTGAAGAACTGGTGGCTTATGTTGGAAATGATATATACAGCATAATATCAATGGTAAAGTAATTTATGCTTAAATGGCTGCAAGAAGCTTACATTTTCACAATTTGAGGGGCATGCATCTATGGTCTCCCTCGAAATACATTCTTCATGTCTTTCTTCTACAATCTGCACAAGCTCAAAGATATTCAAGTTAGATTTTTGTATGATACTAAATCAATAGGAAATTGATCTTCATTTAAATTTTAATATTTGTTGAATTATAAGTTCGTATGCCAACTCTGGTTTTTGGAAGTGAGAGAGGATCCATCACGATCATTTCCTTTTTCTCATCTCTGCCTACTAACTCACCCTATATAAAGACGAATGAGAAAGAGGTAAATGTAAGTTCAACTTATCTAGCATAACTATATATCTTTCATGAGAAAGAACAGAAGTTTTACTTTTGAGGATGTATCTTGTGAAAAAGAAACGTGTGCTATTGGCATTGCGGTTATTGGCTCTGAACTTGTTAATTGAACTGTTGTTTCAATTGTATCTGCATTGAGTTCTTTTGTAATATATGAACATCCTGCTTCTTTATTAGTCTACATAAAATAAAATAATAAATTAGGATTCACCTTCAAGAAACATTTTTGGTACTTTGACCAAATCCCCATGAGATAAAAGGATATATGCAGAGATAAACCGATAAGCAATAGCTGTCCAAGGAATTTGAATCAGATGATAAAGTGGCAATTTTTTGATGTATTTGGAATATAATGCCCTGACGGACAAAAGCACAAAAAAAAAAGAAAAAGATTTCCAGCTAGTTATGTTGAATCTACAAGTAAATTAATGAATGAACATATAGATGAATTTTTTGTGGCATTTTAAATATATTCATTAAATTCATCTTTTTTTAGGAAGAAAACATTTAAATCAAAAGATGCAAATTTTAAGTGAAGAAGCATTGTTGTTGAGAAGTCTTTACTTTTTAAAAGACGACTATATAAACAAGGAAAAAGAACTAGTTTCGTAGTAGATTGTAGCTGTTTCCTTATCAGCATATTAAATACCCAACATTTTTATACAATCAAATATACCTTCCTTGATTTTGATATGCCATTTCTGGGTTGTTGTAGATCCATGGTAGTTTTTTTATTTTTCTTTTCTTTGCCAGTCAATTCACCATCCTACATAAAAAATATGAATATGGAACAAGCTTAAGTTCTACGACTTATTGTACATTTTTAAAATATGTCCATATATATATATATGGAAGAACAATATTTTCACTTTTGGAGATGCTTTACATGAATTTGTTATCTTTATGACACATTTGAGTATATCCTATGTTTATAATATCCCGTATTAAAAAGGATAAATTAGTACTCAATAGTTTTTCCTTTACTTTTTCAGAACACTTGGCAACGTTTGATGTGATGAAGGAGATACAGTAACGCTTATGATGTAGTAGTATAGATGGAAAGCCAATATATATGTTGAATTCATCATGTGAGAGAGAGAGAGAGATCAGCACGCAAAAATTGTATACCCTTCAATTTGATACACAAAATTCCTAATTCTCCCATGTAATCAAAAAACATTAAAGTGAGTTGGGGTTACTATGAGTAATGCTAAAAAAATTAACGTCAAACATACCTTTGTGATGTTTGATGTACCAACAGTTGCTTGTTGTGGATCCATCATTATTCCTTTATTTTTCACTTCTTTTCCAACCAATTCATCCTATATGTATATAATGATCAGTAAGCAAGAGGCATAAGTCGTAATAACCAACAAAGAGTATCTATCGGTATTATAAAGAACAACAATCTCACATTTGATGCAAGAGTTGAGAACTGTTGTGGTTCAAAGCCTTGTTTCTCGTTGACTTCTCCCATATTTACATGTGGGGAAGCTTTTCTTTCGTTTCAACTATAGATTGAGAATCTATACATTTAGAGCCATCTTGAACCTGAGGAGTTGTAGTTTCTACAAACAAAGATTTTAAATGCTATATTTAAATCATGTGATAGTTACCAAATGCAATTCACATAATAACTTCAAATTTTGAACGGTGACTTGTTTAAATTCATACCATAGAAAGAAAAATGAGGACAATCATTCACTTGAGAAGATTGCTCCAGAGTTCGAAAATCAACCTCATTAAAGATACTGACAAGGCTTGAAAGTTTGTCAAGGTATAGATCTTCAATTTGGGGAAGCACATCCATCCTCACCTTCTCTTTTGTCTCATCTCGTCTGATGAATACATGCTCAAGGTTGGAAGATTCTTTTATACCTAACAATCCCAATTTTGGAAGGATACCAGAAACTGTGATAGAGAACAAGTATTTCAACTTTTGACAACCCTCAATAGCTAGATAAGATAAGATAGGAAAGCATGGTTCATGACACATATGATCATCATCATCAGTGTTTTGCTCAACGATGTGAGTTAATTCCTCGCATGATGATATCTCTAGCGACCTCAACTTCGGTAGGCTCTTCAGTACAGAGTTTGAGAAGATAACTTTAAGCTTGTTGCATCTTATGATATCCAATTGTGAAATATTGTTGAGGTTAAGAATACATTTAGGACCCACGTATATATCCTTCAACTCACTTAAATCTTGCAACCTCAGCCATCGTAAGGTTGATGTCAGTTGTTCATGTCCTTCCCCAATTTTCTGTGTGTCCATATGTGTTAAATCGAAAATCTCTTCTATTTTAGATTCAATAAACCAAACATCGTCTAAAGATCGCAAGCGCATCTTCATTTCCTGTAATATCATATTTCAATTATAAATAGTAATTATTATTGCTGATCAAAGTAATTAAGTTATCAATTGAAAATAAAATTATAAATGCAAAAAGGAAAAGTTGAAGGAAGCCGTACATTTGCCAGCGTAGAATTATCTAGTTGTCCTCCAAACGCATAAACCCTGAAACCAGTTAACGATTTAATATCAAACTCTGGGGTCGATACCAACTTAAAGGACTTTAGAGATAGGCCTCTCAAACAATTGTTTCTTGGACAAACGCTTATGAGCTTTGGTAAGCTTTGAAAATATAGCTTTTCTAGTGCAGTGAAATCAACGCAAATTGGGATTTTTTGATTCTCATGATGGCTTGTTCCAAACACATATTTCAACTCAGAAGCATTCTCAATAGATAGAGATTTCAAATGTGTGGATGATCTGCCGCAAATAGACATTCCAATGCATCGCATTCTAAAATGACTAGCTCTTTCAAATTTGGAAAGATGGATCTATGATTATTCATGAGAGCTCCAACGTCTTCCTCATCCGCCACAATATACTTGAGTTGCCCACATCTTTTGATTGTCAATTTCTCCCACAGAATCATGGAGGCCATTGGTCGAGTTAACAATGCCCTTACGTTCGAAAGATTTAACAGTGTCATCTCCTTAACATTATTCAATGACTGTATTGAGAGGCATCGAGTTGTTTGAATAGGAGGCATCACATTTACAGATGCATCCAGTTCCTACATTTCCATAAGTTATACTTATATAAAAGCAAGCAAACAATCAATAAAATAATATTAACTAATAAGTTAAATGCAGTGTTACCTTCGTGGGTTTCTTGTTTAGTTGTCCTTCTGAGTAAACCAGTAAATCATGAGTAAAAGATTCAATGTTGCAATTCTTCAAAGTAAAAGCTTGCAAAGAAGGCCATGAACAAGAAGAATTCATAGCAAAAATGCTGATGAGCTTTGGCACGTCTTCGAGGTTGATGAACTTTAAAGCGAGGAGTTCAAAGTGAAGTTCAACATTTGATGAATGATCTTCCACATGATGGTATTTTCCAACAAAATATTTTAACTCAGGAGCATTATAAACATTCAAAAACTTCAAATTTCCAAGTCATACAGATAATGTAGATAGAAATAAGAATTCCAAGTCCTTGCACCCTCTGATTTCTAGTTTCTCTAACTTTGGGAAAACAGAGTGACAGATCATATTCTGATCTTTGTGATAATCATTTTCTTCCATTGTTATCAAGTGCTTCAATCCATCACATTCTTCTATTGTCAATTCTTCCCACAATATGGATGAGGCCATTGACAATGATACCAAATTTGAAGATGTATGTGACAATTTCAACTTCTTGATATGACCAAATTGTCTCGTAATGACTTCAGAAGATTTCATTGATCCAATTAATTCCTACAAACAAAAACCATTATTGTTCAAATATCAAACCACATATTACACTTTGCTATTTAAATATTTAATGGAATCCTATAATGACTTCGATAAAGAATATTATGCCCCATACATGATGCTCCTCTAACCCTAAAGGAAATATTTTACAAATTATTAGAGGGCATCAACCACTTTTCTTTAATAACTAAACAAGTTAATTTTCATAATTTTTTTATCAAGGAGTAGGTATTTTTTCACAAGGTATATTTATAAAATTATAAAAGGAAAAGTTATTGAAAATTTTAAGTCCGGCATAGTAATAGTTGCATCAAATATTTTTAATGATTCCAATCTTAATTTATTAAATTTTTATAAATCATTCAATTATTTATGCACTACCACTGTATTCCTAATTTCCTATTTGCAAATCACTTGTACTTGATTCTCATATGTATACCAAGGAATGCATTAAATTGATAAATTTTTCACATCTGCCCTTATCAAATTTTTGTCTCTAGCTACATTTATAGAGTATTCCCACCTCTCTCACCTCTTTGATCTCTCTTTCTAATAAAAATTAAATAAGGGTAAAACTAAAAAAAATGTCGTTAAATACATTAAAAGAGACTTATATTGAATTAAGTACAAACTTTTGTCCTATAAGTGATGTATATGCAAAAACATAGTTATATATACTATTAATTGAACATATACAAATGACTCGATGCATTTCAGAGTAAGTTGAACAAGAATATGAAACAAGAATAACACACCTGTTGTATTGTGTTGTCCGGAACTCTATCCTTACGAACGGCGACATTGGTCTCTTCCCTTGATTTATGGTAAAAACAACACATTTGAGCCCCAGAGAATATTAGTGCAGCTGTCTTTTTTCTTGGAACTGGAGGTGATGATGGCCTTTGCATTGATAAAGAGGTTGATGAAACTTGGTACTTGAAAAAGTTACATTTCCTTAAGTGAGGGAAGCATAATACGGTCCTCTTTTTTAAACTTATCAAATAAATAATTCAACTGCTCACACTTATGTATCCTTATCTTTTCCAAGTATAATGCAAGACCTCCACCAACAAGGATCGGCAACACTGTTTTTAATTGTCTACATCCCTCAACTTTAAGAGTTTTTAATTTTGGGAACAATGAATCGAAACTCTTCCCAGCATTTTCATCACCCAGTTCTAAAATGTGTTCCAGTGAATGACAATTTTTTATTGTCAATTTTTCTAATTGTGTCAGTCTTTGAGCAATGACTGAAGGGAAAATCGATGTCCATTTTGGACAGTCAACCAACTTCATGACCTTAAGATGACATGGGATCAACTTGACATAAGAGAATATATTTCTCAACTTATGACAATCATTCAACTTCATAATCTGTAATCGCTTTAGAAAGCCAGACAGCAGATAACCTTGATATAAATCTTCATAACGTTGTCCATTTTTTTGAGGGTTAGTTCAAATAATTTGGAGAAAGCAGTCACATCCTTTCCATGTTTGTTGCTATCTATAAGTCACTTTATGTCAGGCAAAGAACATAAATGAAGAACAATTAAGTCGTTCATGCCTCCATCTTCCACTGAAACAATATCTGGGATAAGATTTTTCCATCATGTTTCTTCATACTCTTCTAATTGAAGAACCTCAGCCATTCGTACAAATTGCTTAAATGTTGCCTTTGAAATTTGATTTCGCAAATCATCTGGGGAAAAAACCTTGATGTCAAACCATATATTTCATAAATATTGTCGTCATCAAAATTCCACGGAGATATTTTATATCTTTGCAACGAAGGATATGGGCATAAATTTTCAGAAACAACACATGCTTTTTCTCTATCAAGATTATTTCCAACAAATCTCAATTCTTCTAGTTGTGAACATCTTTCAATTACATTAAAAGGATTGTTCATTTTAATTTTGCAGCTTTCTACCTCCAACAACACCAGCTTCTTCAATTTCAAAATTTCTTTTGGAAATTCAATGATTGAACAACAACATAATGAAAGACTCTCAAGTCTAGATAATTTTCCTACCAAGTAGATGTCACCTAATTGAAAATTCAATAGGTTGAGAGTCCGAATGTCCTTTAATGATTGTAGTGAATATAAAAATTTAGGAGCTGAAATTTGTTCATCTTCACTTGATAAATACAACACTTTCAACCTTTTCATCTCTTCAAAGAATATTTGCGGCACTTTCAAATCCTTTGAACCGCTTAGAACTATCATTAAACTCTCTAATTTCTTTCCATCCAATTCATTAGGAAAACCTTCACTCTTCCAAACCAAAAATCGCAAGTTCTCTTTGACAGGTGTTTTTAAATCCATGATCCATTGAATATGTTCCTCTCCTATCCATAAGGCCACTTCACCAACCAAATCATGTATCTTCACACATTCTTTGGTAGTAAAAAATAAAGAAGAATCTACCAAATCTTGTATGGCTTCATGCGCTTTGATTTCTACTGAATGGTACCTTTCAACCTCCCCGAAAAGGCCCTATCCTATAGCAATTTTGCTTAACAGTTGCTTAGGAATTTGAAAATTTTCTGGAAATAAAGAAGATATGAGAAACATTTCTCGGGACTTTCCATTTTTCAAGTAATCATAGCTCAACTTTAGACATTTATAAGCGTCTGTCAATCTTGGATTAGCATCGTGATTTTCCAAAGTTTTCAAAGCATCCCTCCAAGCATCTAGTGACTGATTTCTTAATGCTCTTGCTATTGCTACAATAACAACTGTTACTCCTCCACATCTCTTCACAATTTTTTCGGCCTCACTCCTGAAATCAGGAGAGGAATCTTTAATGCCGGAATTTTCAACAAAAAGATCCAATGCATCTTTATGAATCAATGTCTGAATTTGAATCGTCTTCTGGCATCCCATTAATTCACACACATGTAAATTACGCGTGGTTATTAATACACTGCAACCCTGTGGCTAGATGGGATCCCCAAGTCTTTTTTAAGATCAAGCTCTTCCCATACATCATCTAGAATTATAAGAAACTTCTTTTCCATCTTACTGATTTTGTACCATATTTGCTCAGAGTGTTGTTCTTCCTTCCCTTCCTCTAATTTCAAATCATCAAGACGCTTCGCCAAATTCAGTCGAATCTTTTTGAAATCTGGAGGCTGAGAGACAATAAGAAAAATGACTTTGTCAAATTTTTTAGACTCTTCGAGTTCAACGCCCACTTCCCAAACCCTGCAATCCAAGCATCTTGCAATCGTCATCTTTTAGTGCCTTCTTTAGATCTTCAAACGTTGACTCTCTGCTCTCAAAACGCATGAAATTGTCTAAAGAGAGGTATTTTATGCCTGGAAGATAAGCTACATGTGCCAGGATGTCAAAATTAGGTCTTCCCAGAAGGTTGTCAATCTGTTGAATCCTCTCAGCCAAGTCTTTGCCTTTCTGATATTGTCGCCAGCAATTAAGACAAAAATCATTAAAGCATTTCTCTTTTCTAGTGTCAAAGTCAATGAGACTTCTAGAATCGGACTCCCATTGTTTTGCTTCTTCTGTAACAATAGAATCACCTCTGGCCCTCTCCATTGTTTTATTCACATCTTGGAGTTTTGCTTTTAGTTCGGTCTTTTTCTGATCAAATTTGGCTGCGTAACTGCTGAAACAACAAAAGTATTGAACCTCACCTTTCACATGGTTCCCTAAACTTTCGACCCCAATCTTTGTAGTTTCACTAGCAATGGCCTCCATCTAACAAGGATAGATATATACAAAAATTTATTATCAAGATCTTCTGGCTTAGAATTTGTTCATGAAAAATGATTAAATCTTAAAGCCATAGCTACAATAACCTAAGAGTTCATCAAGCATGAAAATAAGAGGAAAGACTAACTATTAAAGGATTGTACCAAGTCAATTGGATTGCAAGATAGCTGAAGGGAAAAAGATGCAACAAATTGCCTTGCAAGAAAAGGATTGTACTTGTCACCAAAAAAAAAAAAAGAAGAAGAAGAAAAGGATTGTACTAACTATTAAAGTATACTTTCAATGATGATATTTTGGTGGCCACAACTTGTTTTTGCCAGCGATAAAACCTTAAATGACTTTTAAACATTGTCACTAAACGTAAAACTTTTAATTTAAAGTTGTGGCTTAAAGTTTGCTTAGTCATCAGTTTTCAAAGTCACTACTAAAGTTAGAATTGTTAATAACTTTTAAATCTTGTTCATTTTAGAAATTAATTATGAATTAAATTGTTAAAATAAATCCACGTATAACATTTATTTTTTTATCAAAATCTCTATTTCATTTCCTATAAAATTCTACATATTTAAAAAGTTTATAATTCACTCCATTCCAACTATATACAAGATTAAGGGCTTGTTTTGAAGTACTTTTAAAAATAGCTTTTACAGATTCCAAGGAAAAGCCTAGGTTCTGGAGAATAGATTTTGGAGAATAGCTTTTAGGGATTTCTAAGCAAAACCTAGGTTTTAAAAATTTGTGTTTGGGAAGTTATTGGCTTTTACAAAGTTCGAGGAAAAAAGTAGGTAGAAAAGAAGAAAGAAAAAGAAAAAGTAAAAAAAAGAAAAAAGAAAATTTATCATGAGAGGGTGTGTGATTTGATAAGAAAATAACATTTTTAAAATCTATGTTTTGTATCCAAAATAACTTTTCTGAAAAATGTAAGTACTTGGACAAAACCTAGGTTTTGAATCCAAAACAACATTTCAGGAAGAGAAGGCAAATAAGCTCTAAGATTTTCAGAATAGGCTCCTATATTTAGAATACCCCCAAAAAAAGAAACGTTCAACATTTTCCAAATCCCCTCCAAAATGTTCAAAGAAAAATAATAAATATATATCAATTAATTAATTTCATTAATCTTCTCTAAAAAGTCTACCAATTTTAATACTAAGAAACAAATACAGTATTTGCTAATTCGATTTAAATTCATGCTAAAGCTAGGAAATGGTCTAGCTAGGCCCAATTAAACTTGCTTACAAGAGCTCAAGGCAAATTAAGGTTCAAATCTCCATTAGGAGATTGGTTCATATTTAGGAAGCAGCAGTACTTCAAACATAATTGATTCTAATAAAAAGATATGTGTTATTATTAAAAAAGTATATTCTTTTAATTCTTCTTGAATATAAAATTAGTGAATACAAAAGCAAGACAACACCAAACAAATTATAATATCTAAAATTTAAACTGTAATTCATCATAGGATAAATAAGAAATACAACACAATAAAATTCTTATAAAATTTGAATTTCAATATTTTTAATCATATGAAGAAAGAAATAACTAATTAAATTCTTATAACTAATTATTAAAATAATCGCAAAAAAGTATGCTGGCAAATGGGTATGAAATTAAATACTAAGAAAATTATAAAATATCGAAATTCAACAGGATAATAAAAAAATTATTCAAATTCAGCATGTAATTATTTATATTGTAGTTATTATTTTGTATTAAAAAACATTTAATTTTAATTTATTTGTTGGCTTACCAGAATAATATTGATCTTCAAATTAAATTTAGATCAAAATATTTTTCAAAAAGAAAAAAGAAATTTAACAATTTCAAGAAAGTTAAAATAATAATATTTATTAAATATGATACAGACCTCGGGTTATACAAGATAATCTAAAATCTAATTTAATCTAATACCGACCTAAGGTTGGACAGAATTGAACTAAAGTTGTCTTACCTCATGGACCACTCCAATAAATCCAAGGACCTACATGTAAAAATGTTTTTATGGGGATTTAGAACATTTAGCAATAATAACTTTCATTATTAACATAAAAATTTTAATAAAAATAAATAAGTAACAAATAACTTTCGTCATACTAGATCAGACCAACCGGTTGAATACTTGTCTCGAACCCAATCAGCCCTGAACAATCAATCCAATCCGAAAGACATGGCGCTAAGGCTAAGGGTATGTTTGGCATGGCCTTATAACACATACCGCACCCCTAATATATCCTAATGCTTTTATTTTAGTTTTTATTAATTCAGTTTTCTTTGGAGAAATAATAATTCATTTTTCTATAGTTAACTCAATAAATTTTTCAACATCCCTTTTATATTTTTCTATATCATTTTCATAGTAAATAATATCATCAATATATACTATGCATTTTTCTCTTAAATCTGAAGTTAACCTAGAATAAATGTGTTTTTCAAATATTCCTGGACTATTATGAAATCCCATAGGTAATACATTTCATTCATAACGACTATAAGGTGTGCTAAAAGCAATATATGCTTTACTTTCATCAGTCAATTTAATTTGGAAAAATCCATATTTACAGTCAAATTTATTAAAATAAAAGAGTATGCCTATCTTGAATAGAACTTTTGTTTTTAATGGCTGCTTTATTCAAATTTCTATAATCAATAACAAGTCTAGATCTTTCTCTAACTTGTTCTGAATGATTTTTGACTATAAATCCAGCACTACAATAAGGGGAAGTACTAGGTTGAATCAATTTATAAGATATATATTCAGCAATATGTTGTAAAAAATCTTTTCTATCTTCTGGTGTAAATTTAAAATGTTTCATTTCAATTTTAATATTATTTTTCTTTATATACTCTTCTGGATGCAATTTTATTTCAGCATATGGTTTTGATTTATGTCAATATTGTAAAGGATTGTCACTATAATTTTCAGTTATTAATCTCATATTTTTTTGTTCCCAAGTTTCTTCAATTAAATTTATTTGTATATTATTTGGTAAATATTGTATTTTTGTTCCGTTTCCTTGTTTTTTGAATGGAGTTTCCATTCTAGAATAAGGTTGTTTTATTCTAGTTGTAGTAGCTTTATGACCACAAGGTGTTTTAAACAAAACTATTTTATCAAAAAGATAAAAAGGTAAATAACTGTCTATGAAATCTATTCCCAATATAATATCTGGCTTTAAATCATTAAATTGGTAGGCTTTTCTAGATTTAATTCATATTGTCCAATTTGTATTTTTCTATTTTCGATTTTCTATTTTATTTGTTGCAGAGTACTACTAAGTCCTGATATATTTATATTTTCTTTAATTAATTTCCATTCATTAGCCGGAAATACTGATTGTTTTATTATAGAGGTTTCAGCTCTTGTGTCTATCATAGCATGATATTTTCTACTCATATAATTTTCATAATTTACTTGTACTAAAGTATAAGGTGCTTTTGCATTTCTTAATGTTAAAATTTTATTAATCGTTTATTTTATACTCTTGAAATTAAATCTGGGGCTGGTTTCCATTCTCTTATAGTTTCTTCGTATTCTTGTATCAATTTTTCTCTATCTAATATTAATTGTCTTGTTCTTTCATCTAAATAATTCATGCCTAAGGCTTCATAATCATATCCTGCATGTAATAGTCTTCTTATTTGTTTGTCTAATTCTTTTCTATGTTGTTTCAATTCTTTAGTTTGCCTTTTTATTTCTTCTATCATTTTTCTCATTCTTAAAACATATCTTGCTATCGTATTCATAATGTATAATCAAATATCATTTTCTTCTTTGATTCTTAATTTTGGCACAGTTTTTATTCTTATTCTATATTCTTTTAGCTTCATTTTTTGGATTTGATTTTTATAAGGTAGATAAAAATATTATTATTTATTTGGTTTAGTTGTTTTATTTGAGAGTTTCTAAATATTTGTTTTATATTTTCTCTATTTACTACTGAATATTTTTCTTGGCTTGCATTTAAAATTTTTCAAGTATTATTTGTTCTTTATTAGATAAAGTTAGAGTAATTTTATCTTCTAATATCTTACAAGGTTTATGTTTATCGAAAAATGCTAATCCTAAAATATTAGTGTTAGAAGGTTTACAAGGAATACTTTCTATAGGTTGATCTAATTTATTAATTCTGATTGTAATTGTTTCATTTTGTGCTATTAAGTCTGATGTTACAAAAGTCATGGAGACATATTTCAAATATTTTTGTAATCCATTCAGTTTCTAATAATATTTCTAATTTTACATAGGAATATTGTTTCTTTTTTAAATTGTTGGTTGAAATTTTTAAGGAAGGGTTATTTTGTAAATATAACGATCTCCTACCTGGTATATTAGAATATTCAACTTTTGGTTCTTTTCTACTTAATACCATATTTTCATAGAGTTTGGTATTATCTAACTCTATTTGGAAAGATTGAGGCATAGTTATAGGTATAGTAGTTCTTGGGATAATATTAAGTATTGGTATCATATTTTTAGATACAATATTTTTTTCCTGCTTGAGAACTATATATAGTATGATGATTTCTTGAAGCATAGGTTGTTGTAGCTTGAATACTTATAACATTTCCTCCTCTTTCCATTAAATTCGGTTTCAATAATTCATGATAAATCATTATACTTTTCTATATAAAGTTATCAATTAAACTTACTGTGAAGTTTGGATAGATTTTAAATTTTATTTGTTGATATATTAAATTTCCTTGAATTACTCCTAAAGTTGCATCTTCTACTAAAGAAGTTATTCTATCATCCGTTATAAGTAAATTTATTGGAGTATCAATTCCTTCTCTAAAATATGCTTTAATTAGAATTTCTATAGCTCATATATATAATTCTGTATGTTCTTTATTATCAGGTATTTTCCTAAGTTCTTCATTGATATATTCTCTACTGATTAATGGAATTCTAGTAGTTCCAATACTTTGTCTTATATCAATAGGGCATTTTGTCTTATTTAGTAGTAAATATGTTCTTTTTACCTTTTTGCCTTTGAAAAGAGATTTTGTAACTTGTAATAAAGTTTGTGGAAAAACTTCTTTAGTTGTTAGACTTGAATCTTCCTTTATGACTTTTTGCCATTGATTTTCATCAAAAGGTGGACAGTTATGTTGTTCAATTAATGGTGAAATAAAAATTTGTATATAAGTCTTTTCATATTTTTCTTTTTCATTGTTTTCTTCATTTATCATCCAAATATCAAAATTTTGTAAGTTTTCTGTTTCACTATCAGTTTCAAGTAAATATAATTCTTCAGGTTCACTTTTTGTAAAATATTCAAATAATTTCATTTCAGGAAAAGCTTCTAATAGATTAATTCTTTTACTTTGTCTATCTTTTTGGGGACAATTGGGCCTAATATGTCCTTCAGTTCCACAAATATAACACTTACATGTTTTTATTCCTTTTTTAGATTTAGGTTGTTTTCTTTTTTTCAATATTTTCTTTCCGAGATATATTTTTTAATATATAGTTTCTTTTCATTAATATTTTTTAAATTTTTAAATTTTGGATATTTCTTTCGTTTCTTATATTTCTTTCTATAATGAGGTATATCACATCCATAATGTCCTAGTCTTTCTAAATTTGTACAATCTATTCCAAAGTTTCTTTCTTTCTTTTTCATCTGTTTATATAGTTTTATCTATCTAGCTTCTATACATCTTTTATTAAAAGCTCTTTTTCTATGTCCTAAAGTATCTATAAAACCTTGTTGCATTTGATGTTCTTTTATTACTACATTAGTATAATGTTCTAACATATCTTGTCCTAGCGGATAAGGCAATTTTTGATAAAATAAGTCTAAATAATGTTGATCTTCTGTAGTATTTTTTATCTATTTTATAGTAATAGTTTTCAAATTCACAAATATAAGCATTTAAATTTTCTCTATCAACTTTGCATATAGTTAAATTTATTATATTATATATATTTCTATTTATTCTTTCTCTTTGTGTTTGTTCTTGACTTCCTAAAATATAGTCTCTAGAAAAATTATTTCTTAATACTATTTCAAAATTTTTTAGTATCTGTACAACTTTATTTTGTGTAGAATCTGAAGCCTCTACTTTCATAGTGTATAAAGCATTTTTAGATTCTGCAGGTAGTCTTTCATACCATTCTGTTGCATTTCCTATTAATGTTTGTCTTATATAGGTTCTTATAATAGATTGGGGTATAGTGTGTTTTATTATGAAAATTAAAGTACTTCTAACCCATTCTTTTATACTTTCTGTATGATTTTCGTCACAAGTTAAACTTAAAAGTCTTTATTATGCTGAATACACATTTCTTCTTATACTTTCAGGGATATCTAATTTTGGGCTATCTTTGTGTTTATAATAAGATGGTTTGTGTTCTCTATAATAATTATATGCAAATTTATCTCCAACAGTTCCTAAATAATCATACCAATCATTTGTAGGTTGTTCTGGGGGATTTCTAACTGCAGAGGATTCGCTTGTTTCTGTATTCATAAATACTTCTTCATTTTCGTTTTCTATTATTAATTCTTTAAGTTGATTATTAATTTCTTGTTCTGTTAAATCAGAATTGTGCATTAATTCTTCTATTTGTTCCTGTTGATTTAAATTTTCTGACGTTTCTATAGTAAAAAACTGTTTTAGTTTCTGATTTATATAGTCCTTTTATTAAATGCTTGAAGAAAGGCTTTTTCATCAATTTTAAGTTCATCTATTAAATCTTTAGTTTCACTATTTACTTCTTTTTTATATAATAATTTGTTAAATTTTTGTAAGATTCTAAATTCCAGATTACCTATTTTAGGTTTTAAATTTTCTATCTTTGTATAAGTTTCTTGAATATTTTTATTTATAATAGTTAAATCTGCATTAAGTGTTTGAACACTAGGATTTTGGCTTATATTATTCATGTTGTATATGTTTCAATATTTTGTTCTTTTATTTCTATTTCCATTTTGGGTTTATATCCTAAGATGTCTAGTATTTTATTTATCTTTTGATCTAATGACGTAAGTTTTTCTTTAACTTTTTCTAAATCATTTAAAATATATTGAATTTTACTATGTATATGTTCACGATAAGAAAGAAAAGGATTTATGCTATGAGATCTATCTAAATATGGTCCTAACTGTAGTTAATCTCTTAAATCTATTTTATTAAATTCAGCTTCTATATGTTCCTCTGCTACAGTATTTATATATCCTAATATATCAAAAAATCTTTTTGAGGGTAACTCTCCTATTTTAGAAAACATATATCCATTGTTCCAATTAAATTGCTTATGTTCACAAAGACAAGTATCACCTAAAGCAGTAAAAGGAATAAATTTTGCAGATAAATTTGTATTATTATTAGGATATATAGTATTTTCTGGTAAATCTTTAGCAGATATATCTAAAATTTTTGTTTCAACAGAAAAGGGAAACATAATATAAATCAATTGGGTACTTTCTAAACATGTAAAACCTAGACTCATCTTACTAAATGAAGAGAGTTATTTCCCATTACTCCCTATTTTCTCTATTCCCCTATCTTCTTCCTCTTATATTCATAACAGTTTTAAACATTTACAATATATTACAATCAATAATGTTAAATGAGTACCCAGACAAGTAGAGTGAGCAACAAAAGACTAAATTTAGTGAAGTTCTTGGGCTAAAAAAATATGATTGTAAGAATAGAATTGATACACACAGAAGTACATAAACGGAAAAATATCAATAAAAACTAAACACAATCAAATTAGAACATATTCCTACCTTTTTTTTAAAAGAGATTTTAGTGTAGGGAGACCAGAGATTCTGAAACCACCAAAACACGAGAACACAAATCCTGTCAACCGAAAATACGTGGAAGCTTCAGATACAGAAGAAAAAAGGTAATTTTTGAGCGATCAAAGTGATCAACAATGAAAGTGAATTTGGTTGAAGTATTCGACAAAATATTCTTCTCAATGGGGACCACATTCCACTTTACACTTTTGTTTTATTATTCTCATACATCTGATGTGCATTACAGCTAATTGATTGATCCCCTTTTGACTTTGTTTCTTTAAAGGTGGCCCCAACATCCTATACCATAATATACTTTTTACGACTTTACGTTCGACGGACATGACTACCGATCCTCATCAAAACACTGCTAACGAACCGGGTTCGCGAAACTTGGAGCAGTGGTCCTTGAAGTTAAACGCGGTGTCTCGGACCCATAGCAGGGAAAGGTGCAACAAACCCAAGAAAAGCGGCATCTGAGGTGAAGAAGAACATGGTAAGTGAAGGCGTTTTGGGAAGGAATGGTGGGTAGTGAGGGAGTGGGTATTGGCGTCGTCGACGAAGGAGGGCTCAAATGGTGCTCTGATGATGAGGAGGGTGACGGAAAGATGGTGATGATGGTTGATGAGAAGCTTATCGAAATCTTGCACGAGTGATCAACTTTGTGAGAGAGGATTGTGAGAAGGCTAAGAGGTTGAGAAAGCCTGAGACATGTACGGTGCCAGATTGACAAGACTAAATCCAATTATGAATGCTTCACAACACAATAAATAATAATCTGAACTTGAAAAATAACTACACGTGATATAAAGGTTATGAGCTATTTGGCAAAAAAAAAAAAAAAAAAAGGTTCTGAGCTAAACGTTATAACAGATAAAAAGCATATAAAAGACTGAACATGTAAGGAAAGGCAAATAAGAATATCAA
>JANTPZ010061657.1:1719-18271 GCA_025593235.1 Vachellia pachyceras | reverse complement strand
GAAACACAAAAGTCATTGTCTCATTTACTGAGCAAAGATCATTGTACATTTGTGGCAGAGTAACACAATTCATCAATCTAATTAACCCTATACAAGTCGACATGAAGAGTTAGAAACTATATATATTCACCTTGAAGAAATAAGCATTATTTACAAATCAAGAAGACGTCTGGCCAACAAATCTCTGATTAAATCAATGTCATCAGCCATGTAAGCATCGTCATTATAAAAAATCTACAAATTTAAAAAAATTATTAGACCAATTCAAATTCATCAAACCAAACGATTAACTCATCAATATTTGATAGATTACGTATTACCTCTTCTAAATTTGTAGTCAATCCACGCTGAATGATACTATACATGTAACTGATGACATAATACCCGTACTCAGTATTGCCTGATTGTCGATGGCACTAAAGATAAAAAACATATTGTTAAAACGTATAAAGGGATAAAACGATTTTCAATGAAAGAACTTAAAGTCAAAGTACTTACTTTTGGATAAGATCACTGTGTGGTTTTATTTCTACCTTCACGTTTTATTTCTATCAATATTTTGTCTAATCCCATCTATACACTTGACACAGGGATAAAAATACATCCCATTTTTGCTAGTCGCATTTTAGAAAATTCAATAAACTCTTCCACACCATTATTATATTTATCACTAGTTCTTAACGCATTCATCCAAGTACGATCCATTTATTAAACCCTAAACCATTGTAAACAACTTTCAAATTTAAAAAGACATTAAATACATATGAAGTATGTGTCACAAAATATTTTCAGAAACATTTAAGTACATATTAAATACAAAAAATTTAAATACATATTAAATACAAAACATTTAAATACATATGAAGTATGGGTTATTTCATTAAAGTTGCATTAAAATGAATTTTTTTTTCAACTCTACCAATATTAAATGAGCTTTGAATGAGAGTAAAAATATAATGAGTCACATTTAAGCATTCATTGCATTGACTAATTTGCAAATAGTTGTTAACTACCCTCTAAAGGAATGATATTATGGGCCAACACATTATTCTACAAGTAACTTGTATTAGAAACTGGAAAAGGCCGAAAACTCAAAACTAGTTATGCTATTACTGTGTCTGTGTATCCTTTGAAATTCTGAATGTGAGAAAGCACCCAAGAAAGACAACCTTTGTGCACGCTATCATTAAGCTCATCTTTTCGATTATTCTAGGGTGACGTAGAGGGTGACGTAGGGTGTTACCTTGTCCCCACCAGCTGATCTTTGTCCTTTTTTATTGGCACGATGTTACCTATTTCAAAAACATCCCATAAATCAAAGTCAGTGGCCAAAATAAAGTTCTGGAATTTTATTTTCCATAATGAAAACTTTTGGCTGTTGAACATTGGTGGTCTGGTAATTGATGCTCCGTCTGCAATAACATGTTCGCCAAATCCTGCCATGGATCTCTCTTGAAACTGTTAAGTTCTTTCTACAAGAGACATGCTCTGATACTAAATGTTCGTGTAGGATTTGACCAAGGGGGTGAATTGGTCAATTTAAAAATTAAAATAGAAATCACAGAAATAAAATAATATCACCGAGCAAGGCAAAGAGAAGATGAACACATGAGATTTATATTGGTTCGATCCTTCTGACCTACGTCCAGTCCTCAGAACACCTATGACCTTTTCAATCCTCTAACCAGCAACAAGGAAGGCCAATAATGCCTTTACAGCAGGAGACTCACTCCCCCTTATAATATGCCCTATAACAGAGACTCTCTTACTCTGTTTTACAACTCAATTTAACCCAACAATATTCAAGGTCCCAACCCTGAATCACTCACAGGATTATAAAGAGGATTAACACAGTAAAACTCTCTTAATAGAGTGGATAGTCAATACTGAAGCTCACAGGAATTTATGACTTAAAAAGATAGCAAATGGAATCAGAGTATAATATCGTAATCAATGCTTGTTCTCTCCTCTTCCTGTCTTCAATGCTTCTATTTATAGCCAAGACTGTATTAATTTACGTTACTCTGAGTTTAATAGCCGTTGGAGTAAAAACATTGTCCGTTACTCAGAGTAGTTGCTGCTGTTTTATAGACAAGAAAGAGGAATGTTTCGTAAAAGTCTAGGCTTAGCTGTCAGATAAAGTAGTACTCAAGTTTCATTTATCAATACTCGAGTGATGAGCAACAAAAGTAAGTGAAAATTTGAATCTTTGGAACTTTACTCGAGTTTTAGATTCAATACTCGAGTTTGTAAAACACATTCTGAAGTAACTTGAGTGTTTGTTTGAAGTATTGCAGAAGTTTTGAAATTAAAGCATAAATACTCAAGTGTTATAATTTGTGTACTCGAGTGTTGGAAACACTTTCAGCTGCTACTCAAGTGTTTAGGAAAAAGTTTGAAGTAAAATATTTTGAAATAGCTCAATACTCGAGTGTTTAGAACATAGTACTTGAGTGTTGTCACTTGTTTTACCATTAATCGAGTTCCCTAATGAAAGTGTTGTGTTTGTTTGAAAATAAAGCCTGATAATCGAGTATTTAGAAATCAATACTCGAGTGTTGACAACACTTTCATTATAAACTCGAGTGTTCTGCTTCAAGTGTTGTCTCATGTTTTGAAAATAGAGCTCGACACTTGAGTGTTGTAAACTAATACTTGAGTGTTGGCAACGCTTCCATCACAACTCGAGTGTTCTGCTTCAAGTAAAGTGCTGAGGTTTGAAAATGCAACTCGATACTCGAGTATTGAGAAACAAAACTCGAGTATTGACAGCACTTCATCCCAATACTCAAGTTTCACATGAAAGTATTCAGTCATAAACCATTTTAAGATCCAATACTCGAGTGTTTCAAAAGCATCACTCGAGTGTTGACAATACTTCAACCTTATACTCGAGTTTTCACTGAGAGTATTGAAACACAAAATCATTTTTATTCACGATACTCGAGTGCCTTCATTCATTACTCGAGTATTCTCATCACTTTCTACAATAACTAGAGTGTTTTCTGAAAGTATTGTTTTTTACCACACTAAAAAGACATAATGCTCGAGTTTTAAGACATAATGCTTGAGTATTCCCAATACTTTCATACAAACTCGATTACTGTGATGCAGAACTCGAGTACTTCATTATAAACACTTAGTAACAGCAAATTGAGCTTCATAATTCCTGAAATCATTTTGTTATCATCAAAATATGGCATCAACAATTCTAACCATCTAAAATAATTGTTGATCATTTAGAGACAACAAACGGTAACTTGAATAAGTCCAACTCCAAAGTTCAATCATTTAAACATTCCTATACATTCTTTAACACTTGAGCCGCTGGCTAATCATTTAGAAATACCAAAACAGCAATGATGATCAGTTTTTAACCATTAAAGACGTCTCAACAACATCACAACATAATCTGAAAAACATTTCAGGTTTAAAAAAACCCTTTAACTATTTGGACAACATCATCACAATAACCAAGAAAATTCCAGCTTCAAGAACGTACGTTGTTTCATGCACCACTTTGGAACCTCAAACACAATCTAATAATTTAAATTACTCCTCTAACATTCTAGGTGTTAAATAGTTTCAACCCTTAAGACTTTTCATACTTCAATGGGATAATGACGTTGTTAAAAGGTCAGTGCAGCTTCCACTACAGGTTTTTTCATGTGAAGGAAGAAAATGATTTTTGGGGTTTTAGTTAAGAATGGACCCAATCCCATTGTCAACACTAATGTCGAGACGAGGGAAGCTTCCAAGATGTTTAACATCCTCTTGGACACTGATGTAAACTCTCCTTTCTTCCAAGTAATGCTCACAAACTTCATATTTCTTCAAACATGGCAACTAGGACAAACAATACTTCTTTGTTAAGAATGGACCCAACCCTATTATCAATGGCTGATGTAGAGATGAGGGAATCTTTCAAGATGTTAACAACACTGATGTACACTCTCCTTTCTTCCAAGTCATGCTCAAAAAATTCAGATTTCTTCAAACATGATAGAACTACGACAGATGGTACTTATTTGTTAAGAAGGGACCCAACCCTTATTAGGAAGAAAAGGATTTTTGTGGTTTTAGTTCCATACAACATAATGTATAAAACAAGAAAAGGACAATTAATCTTGGTGTATATAAAGAAAGAGCAAGGTTAAGAAAGAAAATAAAGCTTCCATCTGAGAAATACACAATGAAAGAGAAAATAAAAATGAGAAATAGGCTACAAAGCTAATTACCGTTAGTGAATAGCAGTGAAAGGGGCAGCTTATGGAATGCTAAATCTGGAATTGAGGACGGTGGTGAAAAGGGCAGCATATGGACCACTACATCTGGAATTGAAAAGAGCAAGATATTGAGAGATTAATAAACTACTAAAAACAAAGAATCAGGAAAGGGTTTTGATGGAACGCTAAAAAGGGTAACTATAATTTAGAATTTGACTCTAAAAAGGGTTTGATGGTTCTATGGCAAAATCATAAAGAAGAATAAGAGAAATGCAAGTCGAAAACAAAAATGCAAGTCTTTTTTTCTTTGCCATGAACTATTCTGGTTGTTAAATTATACATCGTCCTCCTTGATTTATACTTGATTTCTACCTCAAGAACACCATCCTCCGCAACAAGCTTAACAATTTTCCAAAATCTGTGAGTTTTACATGTATCATTACCTATGCAAGGAGTTACCTGTGCTGCGACAAGGAAGATAAAGACGCATGAACAGACGACCCACTGAGATGAAGACACACAGAGAGACAGCTTCAACAACACAGAGATGAGACTAGACGGAGTGGCTGAGCTCTTTGGGCATTTGGGGATTGGCGATTTCATATTCGTCTTCGTGTAGTTAGGGCTGGAGATTTGATAAAGTGCTTGTGCCTTGGAGACTTTTAGATGACGGCAATTTTACACTTGCACAATTATAACAAAAAAAAATAAGAGGGAAGGTGGGAGGGAAATTGAAAATTGAGAAAAATTCAAATAAGAGGGTAAGTAATAATGTGTGTTACTCCTCCAAAATTTAAACAATATAAGAGAGACATTAAACAAAAAATACTAAATAATATTAACTTTTATCCTTCCAAAGTTTCATGCTAAAAATTAATATGGATAACTTAATATTAGAGTACAGAATTTTGCTCACTAATTTGAAAAATTATAGAGGAGTTTAATATTTCTCGCTAAATTCTTCGCTAATTAGGCATTTTAGAGAGGAATATCCAAGTCGTCACTAATTTTACTTGCTAATTTGGAAAATTAGAGAGGAATTTAATATTCCTCTCTAATTAGGTAATTTAGAGAGGAATATCCAAGTCATCGCTAATTTTCCTTGCTAATTTGAAAAATTAGAGATGAATTTGATATTTCTCGCTAAATTCCTTGTTAATTAGGCAATTTAGAGAGGAATTTTAAAGTCTTCGCTAATTTTCCTCGCTAATTTATGATTTTCTAGTAGTGATGACTTCGGAACTCTTTATTAAATGATTAAGCATGATATGAGTGGACAAATATATTTTAAATTTATAAAATGATAAGTTAGTACTGATACTCACTGAATGAAAATATCAAGTTGATTGCAGTTGATTAGGACATTTCTATGTGCTTGTAGCATCTCATTAGGAGTGAGGTTGAAGTTTTGATGCCTTCTAATTGGTCTCCCAACAGGAGGGAATAAACTTGTCGATGTTGACAGGCCAACATCAGGGCAATCATCAATATGAGGATGATGGTTGAAAGATGTCTCGATATCATCAAAGTATCATGAACAGAAGTTGAGGACCTTATCCTCTATACAACATTCTGTTATTGAACCCTCTGCCATGCCTTATTCTTCGCATATGACCTCAACTTTCCTAAGAACATGTAATAAGTTAATAACATGAAGATAAAGTAGTAATTAGTGATGTACCAATGTGTAAGTAAATGTGTGAATAGTTTTTAAAATGAACACCTTTCAATGGGATACATCTAATGACATCGAATTGAGCCACCGAGTTTTTCCTCTTGAACAAGGTGAATGGTAAGATGCACTGTGACAGTTAAAAACGAAGGAGGGAAGATCATCTCCAAATGGCATAGTGTGAGAATGATCTGTTACTGCAGTTGATCCAACTCATCAGTGACAAGAACCTTTGCGCATAACTTTTTAAAGAATGAACAGAGCTCCACCAACACCGTCAACACATCTAGAGGCAATGTATTTTTTAGTGTTATTGGTAGTAACTGTTTAATAAGGACATGTGAGTCATGACTCTTTAATCCCGCTACCTTCTGAAATTGCAAATTTATGCACCTTTAAATGTTGCTTGAATATCCATTAGGAACCTTAATTTTCTTTAACGTTGAGAGGAATATATCCTTATTTAATTTTGTTAAGGTAAATTTTGCTGGTTGAAACTTGTCATTGTTGTCTGGTCAAGTATCTTGATGAATTCCCACTGATTGTAAATTCTTCTTGGCTCAAAGATCATCTTTGGACTTATTAGATTTGTTCAAATAACAACGGTATAATCGTCAAAAACTACTGGTGCAAATAATAGCAGTAGAATTGCAAACATTTGCAAGTTTGTAGTTGTTTCATAAGCACTACAATATTATTGATGATTCATATTTTGCTGTGATTTATTATTTCATAAGCGCTGCAAAAAACCGCAGCTATTTTGTGGCCTTGTTCTCGCCACCCGACACCAATCTGTAGCTGTTTGTAACTACTACTAGTGTATTTCCTGTGTCAACTCACCTGCACACTGCAATTTGGTAGTGATTTATCTAATAACTGCTATAAATTATAACTTTAGTAGCATTTTTGTAAACCGCTGCTAAGTAATCATTGCAAATTCCACATGTTTTTGTAGTGATAAAAGCTCAAAGACCCTTAAGACCCCTCCATATTTCGGGCAAGAAAGGGGAAAAAGAGAAAAATGAAAATGGAGAAAGGAAGAGGAAGAGAGCAAGAAGGAATGGAGAAGAGGACAAATATAATTATGCAATTTATACTACTATATACATGGTAAACTAAATACTAATACACTAACATACAGACTAATAATAAATAGAATAATATTAATATGTTTAATATATTTTATTTAATTTGAGATATTATTATTAGTTATTATTAATTTAATATTAAATATTAGAAGTATAAGAAAGAATTAGAAGCATAAGAAAGAATTTAGACTATTCTTAATGTTTTAGTAGCGTAACAAATTCTTCCAAGTTTTAGCCTTCAAATTTTTTGTCTTTGCTCTTAGAAGAATTGTGATGTAGCGTTGTGAGAGGAGAGTGAGATTTCAAAGAAAGTTCAATAGCAAAGATCACTGAAACTTTAACATGCACGATTATCTTTATACAATTACAATCTATAACCATGATGTGGGAAACATATTATAAGGACTTGCATGTTCAATCATACACATCTCTTCACTCAATGATCAAGGCACAAAATTACAAATAACAATCAATATAATATTAATGTAAGAGTTAGTTGTTTTCTTTACGCTTGACCTTCTCTTGATTCTTTACTTTTGTATGCCCTTGGAAAATATTAAAACCTATGTACAATTATGATGTAATATACATTATAAACTACTCATATGTATGCAATATGCTACAATAAACTAAACATTCCTTCTCATTCATATAGTTGAAACCATTTTTATCTATATTGCTTCCAAATTCATTCTCTCTCTTGTATCATACATAAATCATCATTTTAAACTCATTTGGAGCGTTCAAATTATCAAAATCCTACTCCTTTTACATACTCTGTTCTGGCCGTGATTTTCAATGAAGGAAAATAAAATGGTTTTCATCATTTTATCTCATTAACCACCATATTCATCTCTAAATCACAACTATAATCATGCTTTAATCTTAAATGAGGCTTCCTTTATTTCTTAATAATTTTAGCAGAACCTCCCCTCTGTTTTCTAAACATTCCAAAATACAAAAAGATCAGAAACAATACAAGTAACATCATCGACATCAAAATCCACCACTTAATTACCTAACTCCAAGTTTGGTTTCCTTAAATTCATTCTCTTGAGCGTTTGTTCTCCTCTCTTTTCCCTGTTTCCAGCAAACATCCAAGAGTGATTTAGAAACCATAACAAGCTTCTAACAAGAAAAGCATCACTGAAAATGGATTTAGGGTAGTAGAATTACCTAAAAGTATTGTTGGAAGCTTGGTTCTTCCTGCTTCCCCTTTCTCTTTCATTCTCCTCCTCCTCCTCCTCCTCTTCTTTACCATAAAGTATTGATGAGGGACAAGTGAACGGAAAAAAATAATTTTAAATGGTCTTCTCCCACAAGCTTCTGCAAAACTTTTCCCATAAGCTTCTTAGTTATATTTGATCCAAATTAAATGTCCCAATTAATAAATGACTAACATTCCACAAATATTTTCTTTTTAAATTCTTTGATCATATAATCAATTTGGATCTCAAAAAATTCACATTTATTAGTTTGTAATTCCCTAATTTTTCTCAAGCTTCAACTCAATCCTTAAGTGTCTTCCACATAATTTCCAATAAAACCCTTTTTCGGACATGAAACGATTTTAAATGTTCTTTTAACGAAACTATCCATTCCTTGGACATGAAACGATTTTTATGTGTGGTATTTTTCATAAGTATAACTAACTGTCTAACTAACAATTTTATATAGCCAAAATCCCACAATTAGTAAAATTCATTTTTGAGGTAATTTTTATTACTTATACCTCAATTATGTGATTGAAAAATTATTCTCAACCTTTCAGTGTTTCTGGAAAAGTGCCCTGGCATTCTTGTTAAATTTCCAAAATTGCCCTTAAGTACACTAAAATCCTAAAAATTACACTTTTGCAACAATTCAGGGTGGCAGATACACAATGTTACCTTAGAGTTTCTACTATTTAATTTGACATTTAACAAAAACTTTGATTACACGCTAAGTCTTATTGAGAAAATCTGGATATTACAAGTGAAACTGTCAAAATATGAAGGTGGATAGGTTTAATTCAAATTTTCATTGCCTTTAGACGTTGGTTGCTTAAATGTGAAACATTAGAAATAATGTTTTCGACATCGCAAATATAAATAACTGACGTTTATTTTGCAACCCTTTTCACTTCTATTTTTTCCTCGTTAGACATAATAAGACGTTGATTATCTGGCAATCCAATGTCTGGTATTATGCATATTGGAATAATTTTTTACCTCATTAACTTAAGCCATTGATTTTTAAAAACTGGCATATGATCTTATGCATATTTAAATAAGTTTTTTAGCCATTGACATAAGTAATAGGTTTTCCTATGATGATTAAGCATGAAGAATGAGTTGTGAATGAATTGTTTGTATCACATGTTAGCTCACTACTACAGAGTATACTTTTTACTACTGAAATTCACGTCCTTTTTTCTAAAAAAGGGAGTAAAAAGTGAAGGCGATGGCATTTTTGAAATTATAGGAAAAATTTTGGCACCCCATATTCAATATAGGACGCCTAAAGGTGTCTGTAGAACCTTTAGGCGCCCTATACACGTATAGGGTGCCTAAAGTGGTGCCCTTGGGAGACTTATGATGCCCTATTTATTGAATAGGGCGCCTAAGGGCTCCTTAGGGTGCCACTATAGGCGCCCTATTCCACAAATAAGGCGCCATAGGGCACCTGGGCAACCTATGGCGCCCTATTACGTGAATAAGGCTCCCTTTCAGGCGCCCTTTTTGTGGAATAGGGCGCCTAAAGTGACGCCCTATTCAAACATAAACTTAGCTTTTCGGTGTATCAAACTAGACTCCCTTCTCATCATCTCTCTCCCTTCTCCCGCTGAGAGTACTCTGAAGCCCGATGCCATCACCGCACTACTCCCTGTCCGAGCCCGTTGCCGCTCTGCTCCCCGTCCGTGAAGCCCGACGCTGTGGCCTCTCGCACGTGAAGCACCGTCGCCTCTCTCGCTCATGAAGCGCCGTCACCGTCGCCTCTCTCGCTCGTGAAGCGCCGTCGCCTAGCCTAGCCTCTCTCTCCATCGTGAAGCGATGTGTTCTAGCCTCTCTCGCTCGTCTTCTTCACCTTTCTAGTTCGCTTGTAGGTTCCATTCTTCCCCATTTCACCATTTCGTTATACATGCATGTCTCCTTTTAAGTATGAATCTGAATGTTTTCGTGCGTCTTGTTGTGTTTCCGTGCGTGTACATAGCTATATGGATCTAGTTGTGAGCTTAAGTTTGAATCTTTGCTTGTCTTGAAACGAATCTGACCAGAAAAAGCAAGCCTTTTCAAAAATTTTGGAAAGCTCACTTGTTTTCGACTTTTCGTGCGTATATGTGTATGATTTTGTGATTATTGTTTGTATGTATTTTATATACTTGGATTCATGTGGTTGAGGATGAAAAAAAGGGATTTTCCGCAAGTTTTCTGTGAGAATTACCGTTTTTACGCCATTAAAATCGCTAATAGCCCTTTGTGAAGAAGAAATTTTTCAAAAAAAAAAAAAATTCCAGCGGCCAAGATGGGAAAGGAAACCGGGCTACCATAGGTGGATTTGATAAATGTCTTATATATGTGTGCTAGTTAGTATGGAAATTTTTATGCTCATAGACAATACCAAAAAAGGTGTTATTTTTAGTATACTTAATTATAGAGAGAGAGAGAGAGTAAACAATTAGATTAGAAGGACACATTAATAATTTTAAATAGTTTTAACATAATTACAAATAAAAAATATAGTGCTTCAGAATTTTTATGATTTGTTTTATTAAAGTTTTATGATTTGGTTTATTAAATTTTTTACATTTCAAAATTATACGAGTTTCGATAATATCCAATTATTCATCCACAAACCCACTTTTATGATTTGTCGTTTTAAATTTGAATGTTGTTTACATTGGCTTAGGGTTTAATAAATGGATCGTATTTGGATGAATGCGTTAAGAACTAGTGATGAATATGAGAATGGTGTGGAAGAGTTTATTGAATTTGCTAAAAGAAATGCGACTAGCAAAAAATGGGATGTATTTTTGCCCCTGTGTCAAGTGTTTGAATGGGATTAGGCAAAATATTGATGACATCAGGGATCACCTAATTTGTGAGAGAATAAGTCTCCAGTACACAAAGTGGATATGGCATGGGGAAAACTAAATGCATATGCAGCTCACGAAAGAGATTCTGTGGATGCAGTAGATGAAGATAGAATGGAAAGAATGAGTCACGATGTTGAGGTAGAATCTTTTGCCCAAGCGCCTGTATATGAAAGCATGCGGAGCAATGCAGAGACACCGTTATATCCTGGGAGTAAGCATACATGCAGTTACATGTATAGTATCATTCAGAGCGGGTATTATGTCATCAGTTACATGTATAGTATCATTCAGAGCGAATTGACTAGAGATTTAGAAGAGGTAATACGTAATCTATCAAATATTGATAATTTAATCGTTTAGTTTGATGAATTTGGATTGTTCTAATAATTGTTTTTAAATTTGTAGATTTTTTATAATAACGATGCTTACATGGTTGGTGACATTGATTTGATACGAGAATTGTTGGCCACACGTCTTCTTGATTTGTAGATAAGCTTATTTCAAGGTGAATATATATAGTTTCAACTCTTCATGTCGACTTGTATAGGGTTAATTAGATTGATGAATTGTGTTACTCTGCCACAAATGTACAATGATATTTGCTCAGTAAATGACAATGACTTTTGTGTTTCGCTGCAACAAGGATTTGGCTTTCGTAGATATATACGTCTAACTCTTGATGAATTTTGTGTTTCTCCGCCACAATGACTTTTGATTATAACCCTGATATGTGTTTATTATGTCTGGACTTGATTTGATGTATAAAATGTAACTATAATCTGAATCAGGTGGGGTTAATAAAATAGAAGAATTTTTTTTTTAAAAAAATGTACATACGATGCCCTATATAGTGTTATAGGGCGCCGTAGGTCTCACCTATGGCGCCTCTCACCATATAGGGCGCCGTAAGCCCTAACTTTCTACTCCCCTCACATATACCCCCCCGAGAAAGGGCGCCTATTGGGTTAAAAATAGGGCGTAAAAAGTACCTTTTGTAGTAGTGACTCCACCCTTATTCTCAAATTTCAAAAGCCACCAGTAGTTAACAATGTTGGGATTAGAACATACAAGTAGCGGAATAATTGAATTTCTAAAATTTTCTAATCTATGTTTTGGATCTAACACGCATGTTTAGATATAGTAGTTATGATAGTACCTTCTTTATCGCAGTTCTTGAAACTCAATCTCCAGGAGCCGACCTTCTTTGATCCTCTTCCTGTATCAATATCCATGCGAACAAATCCCAACAACGGCATCATGCTAGTGCTTTGGTGTTTCTCTCTCTCTATGGGGTTTCTTGTGGCTCTCCTCTTATAAAAATCCATCCACACACACACCCCCCCAATGGTTCATAACTCTTCTATTTATAGAACTCATGCGGGGTGTATTTAATAATCTTGATTAATCTTGAAATTCAAGTTTGAAAAAGATATTCAAGATCAATTTTAATTAATCTTGAAATTCGAGTTTCAAAAGATATTCAAGATCAATCATGATTAATCTTGAAATTCGAATTTCAAAAGATATTCAAGATTAAAATTCATTAATATTGAAATTCAAATTCCAAAATTTGAATTCTAAAATTCAAATTTGGATTAATCTGATTTAATCAAATCATATCTATTTAATCAATCCAAATAATGAGCCAATCGATTTAATTCATCTTTATAAATTAAATCCAAATTCAATGTTAGTTATTTAATTTATCAAATAAATTAAACATTAAACTAACATATATTAACATTAATAATATTATCTATATAATATTATTATTCGAATTTACATATATATATATATATATAATTTGAACACCCTAGAATAAAGGTCACGTTCATTGAATCTCAGACACATCTCAGATTCAATGAATCTGACATTAAAGCTCGTGTTGTATTATTTTTGCGTGTGACCCTGTAGACTCACATGAAGTTGGCAATGGACTAAACTTAATATTAGCCCACAAGTTGCAAGTGGCCTCCAGCAAGACATTGTGACTACTCAAATCACATGAGGATCGTTAACACAATGTAACCTTCCATGTAATCATGTTACGTCCTTTTGTCACAATATATCTCGATCAAAGATGAGGCATGAATAATGTCATCCTCATATTCCTGAACATTACATTCTTGATCCCTGAGTAGTCTCGTCTTAGAAATGGAAACACCTTTCATAACAATATGGCCATACATTTCTTAGACTGACTCATCGAGGGGCCCAGTAATATCTCTCTACTAACGTGAGGGAAAAATCTCATCTTGATTATTCACATTCCTCCACATGAAAACCTCTAAACCCGATTATAGCTTTTATCATCACCCAGTCAAATGTGACTTTTGACTAAGTTAAAACTCAGCAACTCTCATGTATGAATCTATGATGATCTCATGTTAAAGGGCGTTGTGACGTGATTACATGAGATAAGTTTATGCAATAATCCATGCAGCTTTCTCATAGTAGTCAATCCAACACCTTGTACTCATACAAATGCCTAAGACTTTGACTTGTAACTCTATGCCTATCAAAGTTATACTGATTTTATTTTATCTTTACTACTGCATAGACAATCAACCAAGGAAATTTATGACAATCTTCATAATTTGTATGCAAGTACCCTTAGATATATGACTATAATTGGTTGTGATTGTCATCTTTTTTTTGTATATAAAATGCGTAGGACTTCTGCAAGATTATAATAGAAATTCCTCCATGGGTTGTGTAACACACCTTATCTAACCCTCTTAGCTTCATTTTATGTCAATATGGAACCACCTTTAGGCCTTGAATGACTTAGAGTAACCCAAGAATGGAAAATAAAAATTTGAAGTTTTGGGGGTACTGTTCACGTCACTATTCACAGAATTTTTGCCCAACTTTGAAAATTCATAAATAATTGTAGAAAAATCAAAATTGAGTGGTTCCAATTTCTATTTGAAGCTTACAAGGTCCTCTACAGGGAAAAAATACTCATTGGGTCAAAAACGTACTCATTTGAATCAGTTTATTACACAAAGTTTCACTGTTCATTTGATAATTTTTCATTTTTCCCAGGTTTTCCCCTAATTTTTCTCCAACTTTGGAACATTATATCTTCTCGTAAAAAACTCCAAATCCAGTGTTATTTGACTCATTTAAAAGCTTGCAATATGAACTATTTGTCTGGAAAAATTCAACTCATTTAGAGTTCGTTTACCCTGTTTCACGTCATGCCAAAGTACAAGGTTTGACCAACTTTACAATCACCATTTAGTCAACTTTTTATTCCATAACTTTATATTTAGGCATACCAACTTCTAAACCTCTTTTGATTATGTTTAATCATGCATTTGGGAATACTTAATACATATAATAACTACTCCATGGCTACCACACATGTAGGGGTTTAGGTTACACATTTACATATAACATCCTTAATTAATGTATCATTAAATTTACATCACCAAAATATGATCACAAGCATACACTAATTTTGCTTCAAGCATCACTTACTTTCTCCTTACCCTTGTATGAACTTCCACCTAAAAATGGTTAGTGGGGGAGAATGAGATTTTTGGAAATACCAATAGCAAAACTTTCTAATGCACTTTGTAAAAATTGCATGACAACTTTAAATAAAAGTGTGAGTTCATGAAATGTGCAACATGTAACAATTAAATGCATATGGCCATAGCACACAAAAGCACATATTCACACTTTCAATCATCATAAATTTTCAATACAAGTCATGCATAAAGTCATACATATTTTCAAAGCAATTTAGCTTAAGGTTAAAGGGTTTTGCTACCTTTAGCTCTTAATCTTTCCCTTAACTTTGATGCTTTCTTGATCACATGAGAAATTAATTCCTTGCATCAAACTCTTGCCTACATAATGCACAACATCATGGCCATTAAACATAAGTCATTTCAAGGCAAGAATCAATGTAAAACTTGTCATATTGATTTTAACTTGTCTTGAACTCTCTTGCTTCGATTAAACCTTCTCTTGAACTCTCTTGCTTCCTAGTGATCAGTTTTAACTTGTCATATTGATTTTTAATACTTCCTAATTCTTTGGCTCACTTTACTCCAACACGATTTCTTATTTTAAAGCCAATGGAAGCATTAAAATAATCAAAAACACACTCCTTCCTGCACTTTCCAGATCTGGACGAAAATTTCCAAAAGGAGGGAAAGTGATTCTTTTTCAAGTTTTCATGGTATGTATCATCATCTTCTTGTTTCCAAACTCATTTCCATGGATTATATAGTTTGAATACAACTCTTCTACATCAAATATAAATTTGAGCAGCATCTTCCCTTAGGGTTTGACATCCCAAAATTTACAAATTAATCAAACAACCATCAAACAATCACAAGCTATACACCAATTTACTCCTTACAACACAAGGAGTGTTTTGCAACCTTTGGTTTCCTAAATCCCTCTCTTTTCCATTTTTCCTCTCATGAACCCTAACTTTCCAGCCACCAAAAGAGAACTCAATCCAAAAATCTAAACCATTAGAAAGGTAGAGGAAGTTCCAAGGATCAAGAAAATGTATAGGTTTGCATGAGGAAGCTTCTTACCTTGGAACTTCGTGAAACTTTTCCTTCTTGCTCCTCCTCTTCCATGGAGTTTTTCCTCTTCTTTTTGGCCCCAAAATGACGTGAAGAATGGCTGAAGAGAGAGCCAAAAATCTGCCTTAAAAAAATACCTCTTAATTGTAATGGAAGGCGGAGATTTAGTCTTGATTTACTAGCTTGATCTAAAGGCTTAAGATTAACCAACACACAACCATGTTCTTGCTTCCAATTGGCTCTCGTAAAGTTGTAATTATTGGCTGCACATGGATTAAAAATCTGGTTGGAACTTTGGTTACACTAACCAAACAAATTGCCATTCGGTTACTTCTACCGATTACACTTTTTATCGGTAAACGTAACTTTATCCGGTAAATTTTTCTCTACTTTTCTGGAGATGTTTTATTCATCTTTATGTCCCTGGCTTACATTCTTAGTAATTTCAATACCTTAGGACTAAATTGACTAGGGTCTCTTTGGTCCATTGACATCTTCCCTTTCTGCACTTTTATTTCTGGGCCTTATCTTATCTCATAACTATCAGTTTGACCTCTATTTCAATTTATAGAAAATGGTGGATATTACAGGTTGTGACTGAACTAAATTATCAGAATTAGATATTGGACCACCATGTGTATATTTGGGGGTGGGAATGTGGTTAATATCGTCCCGAACTATGGAAACTTGATAATGACTTTTGACTTTTTAGCCTTGGAAATATGTACCGGAAACTTACATGTAGCTTAGTTAACGCCAACCACATGCTACAGTGAAGATCCAAAATGCTATCGTATCTTTTTGACAGGTTGCAGATGTATGTGAGGCAGCAAACTAATTTTTTCCACAAGGCACCTAAGACGGTATGAATTCTTTCGTAGATCACTTAAATCTTCTCCAAGTAAAAATTGATTGGATGAAATTGACAAACATCCTCT
>JANTPZ010061559.1:1571-12810 GCA_025593235.1 Vachellia pachyceras | reverse complement strand
CCTCCACCATCTGTAAGAACCTCTGAAGTGAGTACAGTAAAAGCTCCTTCTCGGCCTTATTATCTGCAGAACGGCAACACAAGTGCACGGCAAGGCGGAGGCGCCATTGCTTCTCCGACAAAATCATTGGTGTCCAAAATCATGGATCTGATGTTTGGAGTATAGTTTTGCCTCTTTTGTGACCATACTAAATCATATGGCAATTTTGTGTGAGCTGTACCGTTAAAAAGTCCTTCGGCTAATTCATACACCATCAAGAGCCCAGGCAAACCTTGTTCATTGCAGTTGACTTTGAGTTGAAGATTTGGAATTTGTCAGTTTGTCACTGACGAGTTGTGGGCTTGTAGCTGTTATAGTCAAATGGTTTATTTTCTTTCTATTTAATTAAAGCCAAGGGCATTGCTTTGGAAAGCTTTTGCACTTGGGAACAAAAAGCTGACATTTTTAACAAAATTTAACTGAATACATGATTAATAAAAGTAAACATTTTTTTTTTGAGAAGCGAACCGCTTGAAGGATAATATGATTTATACCTTGCTGTAGCTTTGGAATGAATTGCTCAATTTGAAGGATTAAGGACTCTTCAATATCATGAGGAAAGAAATATAGGATTATGAGCAAATGAAGTTTCATCTTTTTGACACAAATAATAAAAAAATGATACTTTCTTCTCAGATCCCTTCTCATTGAAGTTTCTAAATATTTACAATTTACATGGAAGACATCAAAGTAGACGAGGGAAAATAAAGATAAAAATAAATTCTATACGGAACTTATAAGAGCACTCAGCTCTTCCTCACTTCATTCATGTATCTACAAATTCAATTATTTGATTGCATGAAAGGAAATACTAGCGATAAAAATGTCTTCTAAAATTGCATGAACTCTTGTTAACATGTACGGCTCCAAACTTGATCATTAACGTAACAGGCCTAATAATTATATTTTATATTCTTGGGATTTAAAAGGCTACATACATTAGAAAAACAATCAAAATATAAATCTTTTCAATGGTTCTTGCTTTCTTGTAGTTTCTTTTTGCCAGGACAAAACCCATTCTCTTGTCCTTCTATAAATCCATAACATTCAAAATACAAAAACAAATAACTACTAACCGCCGATGAATTAATCTGTGAAATAAATAACGAACACCATTTAAAAAAAACTTCCCCATAACATAACTCCCACGTCCCACCACGTTTCTTGAACACTCCCCTTAAAACATCTCTTCGTGTGTATCTCTTGTCTGTAATTGTTGCCCTTATACGCACATACTCAAGAATTATAGAGGGGCCATTATTATTCCTTGCCTTTCCCATTAACACAACAAGAACGAACCCCAACATGGCTTCCCATCTGAGCTTTCTCTGTTCTCTTACGATCATCTTGTTGGTTATTTCCTCCATGAATGGTTCAGTCGAATCTGCTACCCACCAATTCAAAGTCGGCAACGCCTTTGGTTGGCAGCAACCTCCTCTTAACAACACAGAATTCTATACCCATTGGGCTTCAATGAACACATTTCAAGTTTCAGATTCTCTGCGTAAGTTACACTGTCCACCATTTGTTGTTGTTATATCATGACACTAAAAAAACACTCAGAAATTTTTTAGCAGCAACTAGGTACTGAAGCTAGTGGAACCATTTTATTGTTGGATTATGTTTTGACTTTGTTTTGTTGTTGTTGATGATGCAGTGTTTGAGTACAGAAATGACTCAGTTGCGAGTGTGGACAAATGGGGTTACTATCACTGTGATGCTAGCGATCCAATCACTTTCTTCAACAATGGGAATAGCACTCTCAATCTGGTCCAGTCTGGTTCCTTCTACTTCATCAGTGGGTTTTATGAACATTGCAGGAATGGCCAGAGGTTGATTGTTGAAGTCAAATCTCCATTAATGCCCTCTGTTTCTGCTCCTTCACCTTCTCATCATCATAGCTCTGCGACTTCACTTCCAGTGTTTCTTCTCAGCACTTGTTATTCCTTCATCTTGTTCATTGCTTCAGGTGTTTCTTCTGTCTAGGAATTAATATATATTAGTATTTAATATATGAACGAACTAGTCCCTTCTTGTTTTATCTTTTAGGTGTTTCGTCTTGTGTTGTGATCCTTTGTGCTGTTTTAATTTAATGATAATGTGTTGATTACTCAGTATGTCATCTTAGACCATTCAGCTTCTGATATTCTAATTCTAACCACTGGATTTGAAAGTCAATTCAAAACATGTTGGGAAATAACAGAAAATTGAAATTTATGTATTTTAACTTGTCCATTGATGGAGACGTGGTTATATTTAAAGTTCTTGTACATGCTTATGCAAGTTACAGGAAATTAGAATACTCAATAATATATATTAATAATCACCTTCAAAAAAGCAAAGGATGGATAAAGTAAAATTTTTTAGGGAGTTTCTTATGACTTGTTCTGGGTTGGTCACACAGTACTATAAGATTCCAAATTTTTTAGCTTCGAAAGTTGATCATTCGTTTCAATGTAGAATTATACAAAACTTCTTGATATTAAAATCTAAGTTCAGATGTTGAGCGAATTAAAATCACTGATTTTTGTGCAACAGAAATTATAGCTCGATCTATTTATTTAATTAATTTTAAGATTTACTGATAGTTGACAGATTCTTTGTCAAACTTGGAATTATATCATATTGTTCCCGAGACATGAGGAGGAATGAAATCAAAGTCTCTTGCGTTCTTATTCAAGTTTTGGTACTACTAGCTAGTTGGACAATATGTTACAGAAACAAACAAAGACGACTTTGGAATCCAAACAAGCTGTACACAACTAATATTGAACAAGACTTTCCTATGCAGGAAGCTTCGTACACAAAATACCTAAGTACGTACCACTAAAGCAATTAATTACAAAGGAATAAGAAGAAGAAAAGGAAGCCCAGTCCACAAGAGCCCCATCAAATGAATTTACAAAAGGATATATAGATGTACATAACCTTAATTTCATAAGTGAATAATTTGTTTTCAGGATTTAAATCTGACATCTGTCATATATGGCAATATGGTAATAAAAGAGAACTAAACCAATCAGTAGGAATGATAACCCTGTAAATAAGCACTCTCAATATCTGAGTTTTGACTCTCTCTTCCAGAAGAAGCATGTCCTTCCTCATCCACATTTTGCCTCCTGCTCTTCCTCCACTTAGATTTCCTGTAACAGTGCTCAATCAACATGACTGTGAGGCCAATAAAGACTGTTCCAAGAGAGCCACCTCCTACTGCTATGAGCACCACAGATAGCCATTGAAGTCCATCTCCATGAGGCAATATCACCCATGTTGCTGCAACGTAACCAGTTGCTGTAAATCCCACTGAAACCCACATGGCCTTGTGAGCAACCGCCAGCATCCTCCTGTGAGTCCTCTTTCTGAATGGAATCACACTCACAAGCACTATCACTATTGATAAACTTGTGAACAATGCTATGTTATTTGCTATTGCAAACACTTTAAATGCTGTTAAATTCCCCACCGTTGACTTCCCTTTCATGGGTCCTTCTTGGTGAACTCCACCAGGAGGGTTGGTGCCGGCAGCAAAAGTCACAGTAGCTATTAGAATAGTAACTAAAATGATCGTGTTCCTTGCATTTAACAATGCCTCTCTCTGCATCTCAATGTTCTTATTAGTGACGTTCTTCTTGTTCAATTTCCTCTGTGTTCTGCTCTGGTGATGATCCTTGTGTTTTCTAGCTATTTTCGGGGGGAAATAGTCGAACTTGTAGCTTTGATTCTCAAATGATCTGTTGAGGGCTCGAGGGCGAGGAGATGTATTTTTGCTGGCTGCTTCTGGAGGGGTTATGGATTCAAAAGAGATCATTTCAAAGTTGTGGAATTCAAGGTCGTTATTTGATTTATTATCATAATGGGTTTGTTGTGACAGGGAAAGCCTAGAAGCTATGGGTGATAGAGAATTGGATGCATCTGGTGGCTCAACTAGTGAAGGAGATGGGAAGTGGTTGCTTCTTTTGGCACCGGCTCTGATGAGCATGGCTTGAAGCTGCCTGTTTTCTGAACTGTCCCTAGCTTGCTCAAGAATGTCTAGTGCTGTCAGCCCTTCACTGTTCCGAGTATTGATCTCCAGATTTGTCTTGTTGATCAAGAACTCTGCTATCTGCAATTCAACATTATTAGAATATATCAAATCCCCACATGGACTGATTAAAAGATGAATTGAAGATATATGGCCTGGAAACAGCTCTTATGAAGTTATTCTAATGAAAATTGAGGACATAGGCCTCTGACACCCAAAAAGAAAAGAAGTACAAGCCAAGAACCGAACACTATGCAAGCAAATTCCTTATTGCAACCAACAAAGTGGACCGGCGGTTGGGAATTGGCTCACATCCCATAAGACCTGGAGGCTTGTTCCGGTCCCAGAGGAGCTCTGGTATCCAACTTATCTGAAATTTCTTGTACCAAAAAAGAAAAATAATGCTGATCGCTTACCGCATGGCGGCCAGCGGTGACAGCAAGATGCAGGACAGTATTCCCATATCGATCATGACAGTGAAGGAGGTTGTTGCCATTGGAGACCTGAGCCAAGAACACGAGAGCATCGTAGTGGCCATATCTGACTGCTAGATGGAAGATGGTCTCTTCTTCTCCGGTGAGATAGTGAAACGACGCCGCATTGCAGGACACGAAGTCTTGCAGAATGGAGACCCTGCCATTAATGGCGGCAAGGTGGAGGGGAGTATAGCCATTGTTGTTGTAGTGAAGAGCAACGTTGGGGCGACGCCTCAGAAGCATCCACACCAAATCTCTGTGTCCTTTGTAACAAGCATGGTGTAGTGGCCAGTCCCCTTCATCGTCCACCACCTCCACAAGATAAGGCCACTTGCTTATCAGCTCTCTCACCACATCTGCATCACAATACAATAATATATAATGTTCACACTTCCACGAGTTCTCAGAAAAAATGAGATTAAGCCTAGTTCTAGTCATTACACTTATAATTTAATTAGCTTCAATTTGATCCTTATACTTTATTTTTGATTTTTTCTAGAAGTGGGAAAATTGGCTAACTCATCTAGGTGCTTGTTTGGGAATTCCTTTGTAAAATCAGTGAAAACTATCTCGAAATCTATAAAAATTATCTTGAAATCTGTAAAATCATCTCGAAATCTATAAAATCATCTTGTAAACCGTAACTTTTTTCTCCCAACGAATTTTCTAAACACACACTTAGGTATGATTAACGTAAAAGGACGTTATTTCGACACCCGACTCTTGAACTTAATAGTTTGGGTCCTCGGACGGGCTTTTAGGCCCCTAACCCTTTAACAAGAAAAAAAAACTATTTTTTAAATTTAAATTAGTAAAATTTCTAATTTAAAATATAAATATTATCTTAATTAAATTAAAAGAAATAAAGTTAGAATAACAATATAGTATTAACGAAAATTTCAACATTTGCATATGAAAACCGTTTTCATTAATGGTACATGACTTATGATTTATAATGAGGTAACATGATGTTTAAATATTATTAATGCATAGAATCAAATTGTAAAATAAAGTTTTGTATTCCTTCCCCAATTTTGTAATTCGTCACCTGAGGTTGTGGGTCACGGGTTGGTTCGTGGGTCTCAAGCATATTTAATATATTTTCACTTTTTCTAAATAGATCAACTTAAAATAGTGAATGTTTAAGAGTTTGTTTGGTTTCTCTTCCTGAAATCTAGGTTTGATTTCAAAACGTAGGTTTTATCTCAAAATTTAGATTTTGTCTAAGTACTCACATTTTTTAAAAAAGCTATGTTGGATACAAAACCTCCGTTTGAAATCTAGGTTTTGAAAAAGCTATTTTCTTGTCAAATTACACTATCTCTTCTAATAAATTTTCTCTTTCCTATTTTTTCTTTCTTTCTCTTTCCTCTTTCCTCCCTACTTTTTGCATTGAACTCCGTAAAAGCCAATAACTTCCCAAATATAGGTTTGGCAACCACTTTTGAAACCTAGGTTTGGTTTCAAAACCTAGGTTTTACCTCAAAACCGAGATTTTGTCCAAGCAATTTTTTTCCTCCCAAAAGCTATTTTGGTTACAAAACCTCAGTTTGAAACCTAGGTTTCCTCTTTCCTACTTTTTCTCTCTTTCTCTTTCTTACTTTCATCTTTCCTACCCACTTTTTTGCCTCGGAATCCGTAAAAGCTAATAACTTCCCAAGCATAAATCACTTTTCAAAACCTAGGTTTTGCCTTGGAATCCGTAAAAGCTATTTTTCAAAATCTATTCTCCAAAACCTAGGTTTTGCCTCGGAATCAGTAAAAACTATTTTCAACCTTACATCTAAATAAGATCATAATCACTTTTTAAACCCTAGGTTTTACCTCAGAATTTGTAAAAGCTATTCTCCAAAACTTAGGTTTTACCTCAAAATCCGTAAAAGCTATTCTCAAAAGGACTTACAAATGAACCCTAATTTGGTTTTTCAAAACTAGTTTGTATGCATAAAGCAACAAAGCAAGTTTGATATCGAAATTGGGAAGAACAAGGATTCCATGAGTGAAAACACGTGTGTGTATTTATATGGCTCACACAAAAACTAAAATTAAGTGTTTGATTTGAAATGATTTCTTTTAAAATTTAAAGAAAAACAAAGAGTTGCTATAATATAAAGCATACTATAAGCTGTAAGAAAAATTATGTTTTAATAGTGTTTTTTCTTTTCCCATTTTTAGATTCTTATGGAATATATGATTGATAAGAAAACAAATTTACTCAAAAGAAACTAGCACTTTGGTTTTTCAAAATGTTACTTGTATATGGATTACAATTAAACAAGTTTGACTTGAAAAATAAGAACAAGGTTTGATCCAAATAAAAACAAAGAAAGAAATAAATTTTTTAAAAAAGTAAATAGATATAGAGACAAGTTTTTAGCAAATGAATTAATGTTTAATTTAAAAGGATTTTCTTCTTAGAAAATTTGAAAAAGTAAATAGTGTCTGAAATAGAAATAAGCAAATATAGAAAGAAATCGAAAGAGTATATAGTGTCTGAAAAAAATTTGACAGATCTAAATGATCGAGCAAGTTTAAGCCCACAGCCCTTATAGGACCCTTTTAAGACCAACTCCTCCTTTTTCACTCTGAATTATGAATCTAACCTTCAACTTAAATAGGTATAAATTAACAGCCTTCACTCGTTCTCACCATTTTAGTTTTTATCAAAATGATGGTTTCTATATTTTCATGAGAATTTTGATATGAGCTTTTACCACTGTTAACTTCACCAATGTGATGTTAACACTGTTTAAGTAAGCTAAAATGGATAGCTAATTAGGATTGATATGTGTCTTAAGTGCAGTGACAAAAGAAACAACTTGAAAAAAATATAGATACTAAAATCAAAACTTATTAATAGTATATAGAGTGAGTTTAACCCTTATAAAAAAGGGAAAACCATTTAATAAGTACCTATACTTTCACTTAATTTTTAATGTGGTACGTATACGTTGTTCCCTCTTAACTATTAAATTCTTAACCCCACATTTTAGCATCATTAGCTCCTGTATAGGGCTACGGTGTTAATTGAGCAAAATTACTAGTTTAAAAATGTAAATGAAGTAAGTTAAATGATTTAATTAAAATAAAAAACACCTAGCTCTGTCAAATTAAAAATTGAGAAGATGTACATGTATTTCAAAGTCAATTTTTCAACCCATGACAAGTGATAAATAATTCGATTTTGACTGATTAAACTAATTTTGATTGAAGAAATCAATTTTGCGAGTCGAAAGCAGCAAGGTTGCAATGTTAAGCTTATATTCAAATCTAAAGGATCAACCTTTTAAACAGGACATAAAAGTACAGAGATAAAAAAAATAAAAAAAAAATACATGAATTAAAACCAAAACTCATTGGCGACTAGATTAACCTATACATCAAAGATCAACATACCAGTGAGTCCTCTGGAGGCAGCGATGTGAACACACGTTGCATCAAAACTGGGCTCCTTTGGGTCTGTATCATCAGCGAGATTATTGAGCAGCAGATTCACCATGTCGAGGTGGCCATAGCTGCAAGCTATATAAAGAGCACTTTTGCCACTAGAATTGAGCTTGGCCACACCATTGGGATTCACTCCAAGAAGCAATTTTAAGACCTGCACGTTCCCCTTTTGGCAAGCCTCATGAAACGGAGTCTCCTGCTTCTTGTTCTCAGCATCCACCATTTCTGGGCACACCCTCACGATCTTTGAAACTGCTTCTGTGTTTACATACCGACAGGCCAAGTGTAAAGCCGTGCTCAGAGATTCTTCTGTTCTCTGATGCAACACTGCTTCGTTCTCCTGAATCAGCCTCAAGAACGTGGACGAGTCTTTTTTCTTAATTGCCTCAAAAAACTTCTGATGCTCCATCATTTATATGTAATCAACTGGGCAATTGGCAGTTGTGGTTGTCGTTCTTCTTGTACAACCCCTTTTATAAAAGAGCTAGCATGCATCGACCATTTAGTTATCGGTGAGAAATATAGAGAATTTTGCAGGAAAGTTTCAGGGAAGATTCCGAAAGGATCGGAGCGAGAAAATTCAATGAAAAGTAGGGTGGATGATGATGATATATATATGTGGTTTGAGAAGGTTGGTTAATAATGTTTACTAAGAAGGTTCGTTGGAGAATAATTTGTTTCGACGTAGCGCGCGAGTGAACAACGGACACTGATGATGAAATTGCTGGATTGTTTCCCATTAGTAATTAACAAAAGAAAGCTGCAATTGTATTGTTATGAAGTCAGCGTCAGGCGTGGGCTTGAAAGTTGAAATTATGGTTCTTAGACTCGGGAGTTACTGTCAACGGACAACACAATCAAACTATAAATTAGACATAAAAGAGTCAGTATTTAGACATAAAAGAATGCTACAACAGCATCTCTGCTTTAATTTGCTCTTTTTGTTTAACTTGTTCAACTATTTTTGCATGCAATAAGTGTTCGTACTCTGATTTATAGGTTATTCACTCCCCCAATTTTTCCTTCTTTTTTCCATGAGAATTTGGTTTTTAGAGAAAAATCATAAACACCAAGTTGAAAATGCTTGAGACAAAAGTCTTCAAGCTTCTTCGGAGAAGTTTGGGTTTAATTAGGTTCAGTTTACGTCTCTCATTTGTCGCTCGCAACATCATCCATTTGCAACAAACGAAGTTTCAGAAATGCATTGAAGCTTCGCGCAAATCCACTCTCTACTCTCAAATAAATATGCCTGACAAATCAAAAACATTACTTAATGTTTCTAAGTAATTCAGGAACACCAAGTGAAAAGAAACGAAGTTTGTTTTTAAGGTAAAAGAAAAAGGTATCCCCATACGAATGACGATAGCCAGAAACTGATTCTCCCAAGGCGTAGGGATCATCATTAAAGTGGGGGGTTTTGCTTCTGCCAATAAAACTTTTTCCATACACACCACATAGTTCGAAATGATTAATAATTCCATGAAAAGCAAGGAACTTGGAGCAATATCGCATAATTCAAGAAGGGAAACAACGAAGTTCAAAATAACAAAAATGGAAGTGAAGCTTAGTGTCCAACCAAAAAAAAAAGTTATACAGAAAGGCCCAAACCAATTAATGAGCCCTTTCAATCTTTTGGGCTGACTTGCTGAAACTTCCATTCTGAGTTTAACTGTCAGTTTGTTTTAATAATCCAAAAATTGTTTTTCTTTGGATCATATGGTGTTTAAGTTTTATAAATATCAAGAATTAAATGAGTATTGATCAATTACCTAATAAAATGGGTTAATTTCTTACAACGTGACAAACAAGGTTTGAATATCCACCAGGAGAGAAACCCATATTTAGTGTTGGACAATGCTTTAAATTGAACTGTCTCCGGGATTCAGAAAATGAAAAAGAGCATCAATCAATTAAAAAAAACGAAAAAATGTAAAATAAAAGGAGAGAGAATGACTAGTGTTTCGTCCATACCTGTGAGGAAGGGACAAGGGTCACAAAGTGGGACAAGTAAAAAAGAAAAAAATTGTGTGTGTGTGTGAAAGAATGTATTTGTAAAGAAAGGAATGGTGGAGGAAGTGGCTTCAGAGATTTAATCATAAGAATCAGGATCAGGAAATTTTCAAAAAATAATTAGCAGCACACACTGTACCTTTTCTATTCCTAATAAAAAGTGCACTTCTACATGATGCATACCACTCATGCACTATCATTTATGCTCTGTTTGGTTAGCCCGTTTGAGCAACCAAAAGCCATTCATGCTCTTACCAAAGCAAAACTCCTCTCACATATTTACTTCGGAATCTGTGTCCGTTCTCCCAACGGGCTATCCAAACAGAGCCTAAGTCCTTCAAATATCATTCCGGTTTTGATTCTACCTACGTTCATTCGTCAACTTAAAAAGAGAGAAAGAAATTAAAAAGTTAATTCTTTGAAATGATTTACCCACATACACATATTTTAATTAATTTGATAATCATCATTTTGAAAAACAAAAGCCAGGGATTCGTTTGATAAGTTTTGCAAATATTAATAACAACAATTACATGGAAAGCGCAAAAACAAAAAACAAATTGATTTTGATCGTGCCTCTACTATTTTATGAAAAAAAAAAATTACTTTGAGTATGATTGTGAGAGAAAAATAACCAAACATTAAAAAGTTAATCCTAAATATAAAACCTAATTTATATATTAATCATCTTATAAATTAGATCTTATATTTAAAATGAGAGAAATATTTTCTCGAGAGAAGTATTAAAAAAAGGCAGGCGTTTACAACTACTATTTGTATATGTGTTTTGGGTATTAGCATTATTCAAACCAATTGACATTTTCACATTAAAATAGGTCATTTTGGGATTTTAAGGTGGCAAAGATCCAAGAGGCTGATAACAGATATGTGTTTGTTTGGGAACTCCGTTGGGAAAATGGATTTTGCAGATTTTGAGGCATTTTGGGAATTTCGACATGGTTTTTATGAATTTCGAGATGGTTTTTACAGATTTCGAGATGGTTTTATCTCGACTTACGTGCACCATTTGGGAAAATGGCTTCCCAAACAGGCACTATATGGACAGAAAACGAATCTCACAAATATTTGTTGTAACGTGGTACTTCTCAAAATTGTCCCAAAACTCGCAAATTCATTCTATCTCGTTCTCCATTCATTTTTTTTTCATTCACCCAATATATATTAAAAAATCACATTTATCATAGATTTATTACTTTTAACAAACTTTTCCATTTACATAATTCGG
>JANTPZ010061392.1:2128-20639 GCA_025593235.1 Vachellia pachyceras | reverse complement strand
AAAGAATGACTAAAAAACCTGAAAATTGCAAACTTTAAAATAAAGCATTTTCCATAAAATGAGTGGTGAATTGCTTATAAGAATATGCACTAAATCTGATTTCGAATTTTGCAATTTCCATATTTTTTTGTCATTCTCCCTAACACTTATGTGTTATCACTTTCTTTTGTCCCTTTCAATTTAATTATCTACTTATAAAAATAGAAAATGTCACTTTATAATGCCCACACACATGTAGCAATTTCTCCAATTATAGACTATATTGATCGTTTGGCTCTGCTTGCCTTATTAACAAGTTATTAATTAGTAATATTTTTTTACGGTAGATATAATATAAACAAAATTTTAATTAATAGATGAATATTATTTGTCGTAGTTTCAAATCTAGACGTCTATTATTCATTTCGTCCTTATTAAAAGAATGCTCATATCATCAATGTTGCATAACACACACACACACACACACTTGTATTTACTATGATGTGATTAGCAACCTGAAATATTTTCATATGCCACCAACACCCTATTTTGTGGTTCTTCTAGTATCCTATTATTTTGTGATGCAGAAAATGAAAGATGAGTGATAAAAAAAATTAAATGAGGGGCAATTTCGCCCTGTGAACATTAAAGATATGGAAGATGAGTGATAAAAAAATTTAACTCAAAAAATAATTTAAGGGAAAAATTACATCAAAAAATTAACCAGCTCCATCTCTCAGCCGGTAGCCAACTTCAAAACATGATGTTATTTGGCTTGTTACTTATACATCTCTCAGCCAGTGACTCAAATTTGACGCTTGTATATGTCATAATTGTACAATAACACACACACACACACACACAATGTCCGGCTTAATTTGATGCTCCTCCTCCTCCTTGCTTTTATGGAGGTTTCTTCGACGTCGCCGTCGACAACCGCCACAGTGGGCAGTTGAACAGTGAAAGCGAAGGTGAGTCAGTTTTGTGGGGATAAGAACATGGTGAGTGGAGTTGCTTGTTCTTTTTTTTTTTTCCACGTAGAGCATCTGGTATTTTGGATACACCCCATCACTTTCATTTGGAGGATTTATCGGGGCAGTGGATATACTGATAATGAAGGACGTGCGTGTGAAGTTTAGAGGCAAGGTTAAGGCATCAGATTGTGGTGGTGGTGGTGGTGCATACAGCAAGTGCAGGGATTAGTGTTGAAGGTCTCTTGATTCGTTAATACTATTATCTCACATCGCAATTCTCCAGAGATGGCGCATCCGTGGATTGCATGTGTATGCACAATAATAGTAATAATTGTTACATAAGCTTATAATGGAATGTTATGTATTTTCTCTCTGTGATATATATATATATATATGAACTTAAAAATACAAGTTGTTTGAATTAGAGGTGCAGACACTAGCACTAACAGTTCGATGATACAAGCGAATTAAAAAATAAGGTGCTGCTGGTTTATATGTATTATGTAGTTTGAGGATGCAAAAATAATTTGATTCTTAATGGACTTTGATTTTATCTCTACACAATTCCTTTACAGTAACCTTTTCTTCTTTAAAAAAAGAGGAACGAGAAAGAATGGGTCTTACTAGGATTTAACATTTTATATATTGGTTATAAAAAATTTTAAGGGAAAATAATTAAAAATCACTGATTACAAAATTTATTGATCAAAGATACACAGCGGTGTACCTCATGTTCGTAGTGTTCACTTTGATCCAAAGCCTTGTAACCTAGTAGTATGAAATCACCCAAATGAGAGATCATGTGTTCGATTTCACCATTGCAACCTCATACCGTTAGTGCCTGCCTTTTTAAATAAAAAAGGTGTTCACTCTTTTCATTCGTGTTTAACATACAAATGTCTTGGTTTTTGTAGCCAGTTAAAAATAGATTTTACATGGTTAAAAAAGATTTGCACCTTCCAAAGATGACGCCTGAATCCTTAAACAAATCCCAGGTATCTATACAGAATAAATTTTGCAAAGAGAATTTTTTGCAAACTTTTTATTTCAATTGAAACGGAACCTATGCAAGATTAATTCTTAATGACACTATAATAGACGTAGCAATTTTAAAGTTGAACCAAACATCATTAACATTTCACAATAATGCATGACCGAAAGGGCTTATTCTTCCGCATGCAACTGACATCTTGCTTGAATTGGATTTATAGCCTAGTTGTATGTAAGTTTTCTTGTTAATGGAAAATTGTGGGTTTAATCTCGTTTATAATCTGAAACCGTTGGTGTTTGCCCAATAAGAAAACGTGAGCAGAGTTTAAGAATAATATAATACACTTATTCTTCCCCCCCCCCCCCACAGTTTAGGTGAAACAAGATTCAAGTGGGATATTCCCACAAGTGAACACTTCGATTCCTAAACAATTAACAAGCAGCAGGAATGCTCAAATTCTATCTCAAGGCCAGGAAATTAAATTAGTGATTGACTTACAACATGGCGACAGAAAGAATATGCTTCCAGTTACTACACATTGATTAAAACCATCAGTGTCCCTCCCAAATGATTTATCAGGCAGTGTTTTCTCGCTACAGGACTACCTTAAAATTAACAACAAAAATCTTGCTCCCTGTCAAACTACAATATTCAGATCTCAACTTATCATCTAAATGGTTTATGTGAATAAACCTAAGAAAACAGCAAATGTATAAGCAATTACCAAGCAGGTCCACTAGAAGTGTATTTGCCTCCTACTCCGTGGCCTTCTCAGCGGCATAAGCAACTTTCTGCATTATCATAGCTTCAGCTGTGCGCATTGCTCTCTGGGATCCTGTTATGGTAACTTTCCTGCATAACAAGCATGAAGAAAAATCATGCCAAAGAGCCTAACGTGTAGGGTTTGGGGCCTTTAATATGCTTCCCTCTAATACCCTTTGTGATACCCAACCTCCCAAATGTTTTTGTTTTCTTTTAATAATTAGATTCTATATAAAATGAGTGCATTTTGATATATTACGGTTTGAAATGATACATTTTGCTCATTTTTTAAAAAATCGTTAAAAATTCAATTATGTTTCATTTTGTGCAAATAAGATATCAAAATGTCACTAATTTCATGTAGAATATAACGATAAAAAAACATTTGGAAAGTTAGGGTATAACAAAAGGCATTAGGGAGCATTAGAGACAAACAAATTAGAGGCTCCAAGCCTGTTGGGGTCATCCAATCCATAATAAAAGCACTTCCCCCGATAGCATGAGGATACTAAATTGTGAGAAACCAGGGTCATTTTTATACCTATCAGTTGTTCCGGTCATAAAATCACCTCTATCTGATATCTTTATCCTTGCCCCACTAATCTGGAAAACCAAACTAGTCTAATTTAGTGCGTTATATGAGTTATCATATTGAACACAGTAAGACTATCGACCATTTGGAAAACCTGACAAATTTCAATTATGTTCCTTCCCCCACGACCAACAACCAACCCTATATGCGCATCTGCAACACCAATTGTAAGTGAGCTGTTCCGCTCCTCCTGGCAAACAATGCATGATCATTTATCAGTTCAAAGAAACAAGCAATTCACCATCTTTATAGAAACATAAGGAGGTTAAGCGTGTTGCTCTTTCATACATGAGGGTGTGTTTGATCTCTCATCATAAGAATTTAAAAAAAAATACTTTGACCAGAAAAAAAAAACAGAATTTAAAAAATATACAAAAGATAAAAAAACGTAATAAGAATTAAATACATACACAAAGCATGTGTGGATGTGATGTGGTAAACAGCCCCTAAGGCATGAAGCTCAATTGATTTTGTTTATTTTGTAAATGAAATTTCATGTTCGTTAGAACACAAACAGCAAGTGAAATAACGCTGGTTATATTTGCAACTAGTATAATTTCAGAGGTGCATATTCAAAAAAACCAGCCACCCTTATCGAAGTTTTATGATGTGATTGCATTGAACAGTTCAACTTATAGGGAAGTCAACCCATACTAAATGGACCTGGATAGCCTTTTTTTTTTTTTTTACTTTTTTCTGATTTTGGTCAAAATCTATCAGCAGCAAAATGCAGGGTATCAGTTGGATCTACTGACGCAATAGTGTTTTCAGTTATGACTTACACCATAATTTGACCTACCTGAAGTAGGTTCCCAGTTTGTCCATTCGTCGTATTGATAGGTCCAAATAAGCTCTATAGGCAAGACATTTTTACTTTATAAGTTCCATTCAATGAACAGCATTCAGTCATAACCTTCATACTTCCTATTTCCCTTGCATGTCATGCAAAGATTTCACAGGTTTAATGCCCCCCTAGAAACTCCTACCTCTCATATCCAAGCTTATTACCATCCACACAACTATATTCCACAGAATATGCAGCCACTTGTATTCACAACTATCAAAGATTGACATGTATTTTTAGCCAAAATGTAAATGGGCATTCCATTTCACTGACTACTATTGCAATTCAATGTGATGTCAGAGTTGAATAGAACACCAAAAGAGCTTACTTTATGGAAACACAGGAAAACCACGAGGACCTAAAATAGTATAACGCCCTACTAGTGACTTATGATTGATAAATGGGAATTCCTTAAATGACAAATGACATCAGATGCCACAAGATTTGAAATATTCTCATTTTATTCATTTTTAGAACATGAAAAAATGGCTCCAGCCAGGAACACACAGTTCAAAGGATTGATAGGTAGAGAAAGGAAACTAATGTCAGGATGGCAAAAAGATCTTCATCCAAGTATCCACTCTCTCAAGATGCATCATGCTCAGCCTCCAAAATAAGATATAAGAAATCTGATGTCATTTTTGTTCTGTCTGACTAGGCAACTTACAACATCAGGAAACATTACTAACCTTGCTATTTTGGAGTTTTCCTCCAGCACCATTTTGCCTATAGTTAATTCCATTGTAGGGAGATGTTGCAACAGGAGGAACCATATATGTATAGGGAACACCTTGATAACCAGAGAAGACAACACCTGAAATTCAAGTTGAGAAAAATATATTGAATGATAAATTTATGATAATAATTCCTCACAAAACATATCGAATAGACATAATAAGATTGCTAATCGAATCTTGATTTCATCATTCCATTATCATATTTGATTATGTTAATCTGTTAGACGTCTTCTTTCATAATTTGTTAGAAGTCTTCTTTCATTGTTAATCGGCAATGCATGGCCAAACTATGAAGGGCTCGACAAAACTTGAGGACTAAGAACACCGCAATTTATGCCTGACTCAAACTAAACAGCCACCTGAAATGCATACATAAGAGCCTGGATAAGTTAAAAATTAGGTTATAGCAAGCACAAAAGAAAACCGTAAGTAAATTACCAAAACAACAACTTAGACCCAAATTCAATATATAATCACCGCACATGGAGATACAACAATGACAGTAAAGATCACAACTAAAGCAAATTAGTATGATTTATGAATCTTAAAACTTGTTACTTATGGATCTCATTGCTGCCTGCAAAAAGTGTAATTATAATGCAAGTGCAATAATTATAAAATTCAAGATGCATATGGTGGTGGAGCTTAAATTTTAATCTTTTTCGTTGAATGTGGAAGATCACAATCTTCCTACAGCAAACATGATGCTCAATTTCCTCATTGTCTTTTAATTTAAATATTTAATATTGTTTTTGGTGAAATATTTAACATTCACTTGTCCTGCGCACTCTCAATGAGGTTACAAAAAGATATATCGGTTAATAATATATCCAGCGATATGGTTTACGATAGAGTACAATGGTGTCGTTTGATCCATGTAGCCGACCCCACCTAGTGGACCAAAGCTTTGTTGTTGTTATTGCTTTTAACATTTACTTGTCTTTAGAGCAAAAGTGCATGGAATCAGCTTATAATAGCCCAAAAAACAATGAATGAATCAGGCTGTGTCTGTAACCTATAGGCCAAGTTGTGTTTCCTTATATTTGATGTTACAAGGGATGCCGCTTGTTGCAGTAATCATTCATAGCCTTCTTGAATATGACATTCAGGGTAACAGAAACTTAGCAACAGTTCACCTTCAAAGCAGAAGAATTAGTCAAGTGCACAGAATGGAATTGACAAAGAAAAAAATGAGGAAAAACTTTGTTACACAGGGCCAGGTTCTCATGCAAAATTTTTGGCAAACTTAAGCATTTCCCTTTTAAAACAGCAGTTTATACTTAAGTCCACATAAAGTTACTTATGCCCCCCTCAAATTCCATCAGATTGCAGTTACGTATATATGAGTTAAGCTCAGCTTATCATTAGCTATTTAGAGTCGCAAACATGAATGAGGCTGACAAACCTGGATATGAAAATGGAGTGTTCATGGACTGCAAATACTGTGGATCTTCAGCAAGCTTAGAAACAATTAGATCAATTGCATGCATCTGTTCATCCAGAGTTCCAGCCAATGTCACTAGCCTATCATTCAGTCCGTAGTAATTATTATCTTGAGGAGATATCTTGATGCTAGCATGAGAATCTTCAATAAACGACCTGCTCAAAGAAAAAGATAGAGATAAAGTAAATTTTTATCCCATTCTTAGTGATGTTAATACATTTAGAAAGGATCATTAAACTTAAAGTACTGAATGGTCCCTTAATGACAAAGAAGGTGGGGTTAACGTGGGAAGGAAAAGGTGATAGATGAACATTTTTTAAGGCATTGACTTCAGCTACTGCAAAAAGAATCCTGATACCACCAGGAGGGCCTGCTGTTATGAGAGGTTGGTAAAATTCACTAACCAACCCTAAAGCAAAATTGAAAAGAACTCACCATTCGTTAAGAAATATTCTCAGAACAAAATATCAAGATCCATAAGCACCAGAAATTACTTATTCCATCAGTAATTAATTTATAAACAAGGAAAAATAAAAAGCTTTTATACCTAATATTGACTAAGAAAAATAATCATACCTAATGGTAGAGCCTCCCTTGCCAATTATTCCTCCACAAGAGCTATTTGGAACAATGAGTCTCACCTTTGTTTTTGGTTCAGCATCATTGTCATCCTCACTATGAAGCTAATCACAGAAGCCAAGTAAATTTCAGAAGTACATAAGACATATTTCACCCTATTAGTAATTAAATCTACATAGTGGTGGTTTTAACAGTGGTTACCTCACTCATCAACTTAGAAAGAATAAGTTCCACAGCTTTCAGAATTTCATTTATTGCCCCAGATACCATAATAATCCTATCTGTAGTTCCAGGAAAAAATTCCTGATTGCGAGACAATTGAATTCGTGCTCCAGATTGTGACTGGAAATCAGTGATGGTTGAACCACCCTTTCCAATAACAGAACCAGCTGCAGCATTTGAAACAAGAAACCGTACATATGTTGGTTTCTCTGTGGAATCTAGTAGAAGCGAGCACTATATTAGAATAAGTATGAAGCAGTATAACATGGATTCTTAATAAGAGAAAAGTGATGGATCTGCAGCATAACAAGATTCCTTTTCATTTTTACTTTTTTGGAGGTCAGAGAAAAGCTTTATTTTTAAGCCTAACGCAAATTGTTATGAGGAAACAGAGTTAGAACTTTATAAACATCGAGAAGTGAATGCTCCTTCCAAAAGAAAATCCCGAATCAAGCATTGACCCCTATTATCTGCCGGTGGGCATAGGCTAACTAATTTATCCTCATTTTAAGAAGACAAGTAACCCTAATCCTTCTGGGGTAGATGAAAAATTGCACTGTGATTTTTCCAGAACAAAAAAACCAGCTGAGGAAGCAAGTAAAACTCGCATCACACAAAAAAGGAATTTGTGATAGCAAGTTTTCATCTTCCCATTCTCACACTCCTGAAATGAAAATGCTAGGCCTGAAAATCAGACTTAGAATCAGGTGGGTCAGGAAAGTTCGGCACCGATGTGACCGTACGTTAACATTACCGACATTTATAATTAACCAGAAAGCGAATCATTGCCATTGTGCTTGTTTGGGAATTCACTTGGGGGAAATGAGTTTACAGATTTTAAGACATTTTATAGATTTTGATATAGTTTTACGGATTTCACGATGGTTTTTATGGATTTCGAGATGGTTTTTACTGATTTCAAAATGGTTTTATCTCGACTTACATGTACCATTTTGGCGAGGATGTTGCCAAACAAGCACATTGATGTAACCTCATATTACTACCAAACCGGACTCCATTTGCAACAGCCGAAACCATAAAAACCCGAAACAGAGAAAGCATATCGGATCAGATACCTGGAGCATGGGAATTGGGTTGTCCCAAAGGGGATCTCCTTCGTCCCTCAGGAGACGACACATAGGGAGGTTCTGTTGACTCCATCACTATTCTTCAACCTCTTCTCTTCCGTACCTTCTTGTGAAGAGAAAGAAAGGGCAATTTACAGAAGCAGCGTGAAGAAAAGAAAACAGCAACAGAAGAAGTTCAAACCATTGCCGCAGATTCCATTTGGTTACAGAATCCAAAGACCGAAAATGGGGAGGAACAGGAGGAGGAGGAGGAAGGAGTGGATTAGGGTCTGTGAGAACGAAGTGAAGAATGGAATCAGATGTTGAGCCCCGACTGCATACATATTCAGCAATTCTCTCTTTCCTACATGTGTGTGTGTGTGCGCGTGCGTGAGTGAATGAGCCAGTCGTCGTGGCTTGGGCGTGAGGACCGCCTCTGTTATTATTTAATTATTCGTTAATAATCAAACCAACTCAGAAAATGATCCAACGTGTTCTCTTTTAAAAATAAAAAAACAAAAAAACAAAAAAACCAGCGATACTCCAAGTTACTTGCTCTAAAATATACATATGACTCTCCATAAAGTGTTGTTTATAAAATACTAAATTACGATTATTATTATTCAATTTGTTTAGTAAAATTTAATGCCTTGATTTGCATATCTAATAAAGGTGAGAAATAAGCTAGTTGACCTGACCTAAAATAAGTTTCAGAAAATGAGTTTAGATCTATAGGGCTCATTGGTGGAATGAGTCTGGTCTTTCATAATCATAAAATCTATGGACCATCCATATATGGTCTAGAATCGGTTTTATTTGTACAGAGAATTATGATAAGTCCCATTAGTAAATTAATTATAAAATATAACTTTTTAAATTATGTAATTAACATTTCACATTATGCAACTAAACTTTCATGTTATGGGCAACTGAGCTCCATGTTATAAGTAACTGACATTCTCTGATATGCAATTGAGATTTTACAAAGGTGAAATGACGGATCTCATTCTTTAATTAATTTGCCAACGGATAATTTTTTTCCAGTTCCCCCTTATTTTTTAAAAAAATTATTTAATGTATACAAGTTAAAATAAGTAGAATATCATAATTGTCAAATTTTCAAGCGACTGGTTTTTGTTTAAAAATAATCAATTGAAAATTTTAAATTTGCAAAGTTAAAAAATTATATTTGGACGGTGTAAATCTCACCATCTTGGTTATCACTATAATTATCATTCATGCCATGTTTGATTCTTATTGATAAAACTGGGTTTACAATGTATAACTTCATCAACTAATTCATAAGTTTGTCTAGTGTTTTCTTTATTTGTCGTTTTTTAAATATGAAATCAGTGTTTGTAAACAGTAATTACAATCATAGCAGATAAATAAATTAAGACATTAAAGATATAAAGGTTCAAATCTTAATTCACCCAATGATAAATAAGTACACAATACATGTCATAGTCGTGCATGTAAACAATTCATTATTCAAAGACGATGATATTTGAATTCTCCATCACAGAGATCAAAATCACCAGGAAAATGTCAATAACCTTAGGATTCGTTTGGTACGTATAATTTATTTTGATGGATATGAAAATGAAATTGAAAATGGAAATGAATATGGAAATACAGTTTAAAAGTATGCTTGGCATTGCATAAAAATGAGACATGGATTTTTATATGAAAAGACCGAAAAGCCCTTCAAAATTCAAAAATTCTTTTTTAATTGTTTTGTAGATTTAAAATGAATTTCATGTATTTTTATCCACTTTCGCACCTTACCTCATGGAATTGATTTCCATGCATTTTGATTGAATTGGCTTCCACATGGAAACCAATTTTATTGTACTGAACAAGCTCTATTATGGAAATGATTTTCATTTCTATATCTACCCATCCCAATTCCCTGGTACCAAACAAACCATTAAAATTTAGTTGTGCGAACAATTTTTTATATATGTAGTTCTTGAGATCAATTTGTGTGTAACCTTAAATTGTCAGTGTTGGTTCCTTTGAATCATATAAGAAAGTCAGAGTTGCCTGGTGGGTGAAAGATGATCGAGGATATAAAAACTTTCCTCTATGCTACAACAAGAGGATTTAACTAAATAATATGTAAATAAAAAGTGTTTTATATACCAGTATGGGGCTTATTTGGTTAGCCCGTTTGTATAACCAAAATCCATTCCTGCGCTTACCGACACAAAATTCCTCTCACATGTTTACCTCGAAATTTGTGTCCGTTTTCCCAACGAGCTATCCAAACAAGCCCATGACGAATCAAGAGACTATGGGTCTCTATCTATATACTAATTTAGAGCTCATTTGGTACGCAAAATTGGTTTTAATGGATATAGATATGGGGTTTAAAAGTACGTTTGGTATGTTTTGAAAATTAAACTTGATTCTTATACAAAAGACCAAAATGCCCTTGTAATTTAAAAAATATTAGCCCCCTCCATTCTCCATTCTCCTCCATCAGAGACATCTAACCCACTCACGAAGTCACCCATTAGACATCTGATGACCCAACTATCGTCGCTGTCATTTTGCAGAAGTCAAAGAAGGAGAGGAGAAACTAAAGATGAAGATTTAGGGAGGAAGTAGAGATATGCAAAATAGGGGGACATCTTGTTGCCGTCGTGGATCGCCAGAGATTGTCGTCACGGTCCTGGAGGTCACCATTGTCGAACAAGTTTGCAACAAGTCATTAACTCTCAGATCTCATCGTCGTGAGCTTGAATTATCGACGTTGCATTTTCACCCTCCTTAGATCTCACCGTTATGTCATGTGCTCATTAGCGATGGTTTAGGCCTATGATGGGTTTGGGTTGAGGTTGGAGTCACCGGCAATTGGGGGTTGAGGTTGACATAGCTGACAATTTGAGACAAATGAGATGAACATAAGGGGCAAAATATGAATTCCATGTAACTTTTCATAATGCCATAGGTTTTCTTATGGAAGTCAATTCCATAACTTTTTTTTTATACCAAACAGATTTTATCATGGAAATGATTTTTGTATCCGTCCATCCCAATTCCAATATAACACACAGGGCATTAGAGAATCTGGGCCAAACAGCTAGAAGAAGAATTCTTCAATCTAACTCAATACTTGTATAAATATATTCCTTTTTTAATTAAAAATTACTAGTAATTTATGAAGTTAATGGACCAACCAACCATTACTTGTTCTATGATCTATCAATGACTCCTTCATGTTTAGTTCCTTTTTCCATCTCGTGTTCCGTGACGTGCCGATGGCCCAGGAAGTCCCTACTTCGGACAGATGGGAGAAGAACGCTGATTTTCAATGTAGTTTAATCTTCACGATTTTGAAAGCAACAAATCCATGCAGATTATCACCACCTTCATCAACGAATCTTTGATTAGTCCCCAGGTTCAATCAATACAACAACGATCCACCATCTCAAGCTTTTCAAGTGTAGCAATCTCACGGAGATACTAATCAGTCCTTACAATTGTTGAACTTAAACGTAGGAATTTGAGCTTCTGGATTTATCCCCTCCTGCTAATTGCTTCGTTCTGGTTTATCGGATTTTATTGTTGTATCATTCACTCACTCTACCATACCACTCCAATTCTTGTCTCGTTTCGTTTCGGATAAAGTTCTGTAATCTGGATCCGCCAGAGCCGGAGTTTTGAACCTTCGTGTTACTGCTCATGATGAAAAAGAACCGGTAACAGTAAATGGCGGTATCACGTGACTCACGTGCGCATATCTTTAGGTTCTCTTTTGTGACCACAGCTTCTACTACACATGGGACCAGAGCCAATCTTTTTCTCTATTTCGTTTGAATGTAAAGCTTCAGGTAAAAGGCTTTTTAGATGGCTCTGAGCGCTTCTTCATTGGTAAAAATTAGTCCCATTTCACATCATGGCAAATCATTCTGTACAAGATTTGCTTATGAATCCTCTGGGCTCTCACTTCGAGCTTCTGCGAATCCAAACCCGAAAGCCCGTTTCGTTGCTCGGCGGAGGGAGTCTATGACGGTTCAGCAACTCGAACGTCCCCTAAGTAATGTTAAGAGAGAGATTTGATACTCCCCTCCCATTTGGATTTGGATGTGTTGAATTTAGGAATTTGTTGTTTTTGTTTGTTTCAGTTGAATATATGCGGTTACCTGCCAGTCAATATTCTGTTCTGGATGCTGAGAGGATTGAGAGAGTCAATGACAACACTTTTAGATGTTATGTGTATAAGTTTAAGTTCTTCTCCTTTGAGATTTGTCCAGTTTTGCTGGTTAGGGTGGAAGAGCAACCCGACGGGTGTTGCATCAAACTCCTGTCATGCAAGGTATTACATATTTTCTAAGCTTTTTCTCTCTCTGACTTTTCTGTTCACTTTCTAGAATTTTTTTTTTCTTCTCTTCTTTTGATTGCGTGACTTTCTAGTGTATTTCTTTCTGATTTCTTCTTTGTGATGATCGGTGACAGCTTGAAGGTTCCCCAATGGTTACTGCTCAGAATGACAAGTTTGACGGTAAGAAGCAAAATCTAAATATTATGTTGTAGAAATCAAATTACTTTGCAAACTTTGTTAAGCACTACAATCTACATAAATACAAAATTGTATTGATCCTGTCATCTGCAAATTGTATATAGCTTTGTTATAGCATAAGTACACCTGTATTTCTTAATGAAAAATTCTTTGCTTGACCAAGCCTGCAAAAATTAACTAGACCATGTCAATTATGAATGGACTTGGTCCTGGTCCCAATGATAAGACTGATCTACTTCTATTTTGTAGCTTGGATCTCCTTGAGAGTGAACTAATTACGGTTGCTGAACGGTCAGCATATAGTACATACTATTTCATATAAATAAAGAATTTTGAAAGTCACTCTGCAAATCATGTGTAAAATTAGATGAGTAGTTATCGGGTATGAAAATTAGACCATATTGGACCTTGCCCTGCATCGTTCCAATGGAAGCCAGTGGCTTGACCCGCAAATGCCATGTCACAAACAAGAATTCGGGATGTTGCACTCATGTGCAGAGTTAGAGAAGGAACTATTGTGGATGAAAGTTAGGCCAAATGAGTTTGGCCTGCATTCTGCCCTAAGCAAATTAGTGACAAGAATGAAAACATTAATGATACAATGGCACTCTTGTATTTATTATGAAAGTTATCACTCCTAGAACTTTGTACTGTATGCTTCTAAATCTCTTGAATTCCACTGGTATTGTGCAATAAATAGCTGTTTAGTGCAGGTCAAGTGACACAAGGTTATAGTGGGTTTAATTGTATGGGGTCATTAAGGTTCACTAGGGGTATATAAGACCAAGTTCTTTAGCAAAATGTCCTATCATTTTGCTTATGCCACTTTCAGGAATGCTTTAACAATACTTTAATATGGTAACGCAGCTTTGATGGTAAACCGGATATCATGTGATAGCAACAGCAATAATTCCTTGGTGCAGCAGCTCTCTTCAGATACGATAATTGAGGTAGTTAAATTGGTTTTATATCAATTTTACATGATTATGAAACTGTGGGCTTCATATAAAGTTTATCTTTGCTTCAATATGTGGATTCCAGGTGAGTGTTGAAATTCCTTTTGCATTCCAATTAATACCGAAAGAAGCAATTGAATCAGCTGGGACTCAAGTCCTTGAACAAATACTGAGAGTTATGCTTCCCCGCTTTATTACACAGGTTTGTGGATCACTGACATAATATTAACAAATTTCGTTTAAAGTGCAAGTTTGCCCCATTTTAACTCATTGTTCAAATCACATGATGATGATAAGATAACAATTGAGGTTCAAGATTACCTGCCTTTTTGGAGATTCAGTCTGCCAGTTAAGAGATCCTAGAAGAATCTCATTGGAACTTTTAGAATGGTCCGTTGTCTCTTGTAATTAGGGTCTGAACTAGATGAATTTTATTTAGGTATCGCCAATGTAGTGATAATTTTTCATTGGCCGTTCGCTTACGTTCTTTGCTTATATATAGAGCTGTTAGATTTAATGAACATGGAATTTGAATTCTTGTGAGATTATCTATCAAAGTGTACTTTGTTATTTATTTCTAAATGCTGTTGAAACTTGGTTGGTTCATTAGTTCAAAAGTTATATGCAGCTTGATGTTTCTGACTTGGCTCTTGTTTTGTACATTACCCCTCTTCACTGTCTGAGCAAGCTTAGTGGACTGATATTAGATAACAGATGTTTCTGACTTTTGTATTTTGTTCAGTGCATTGCATCCTTATGGTCTGAGTTGCTTGGTGAACTGATATATGACAAATTTTGATGAAATTTTCAATTGGTTGCACATTTTTTTTTGTAGAACTTATAATTCTGTTTTGCGGAATAAGGACAAGTTAAGTGCTAATTGAACACTAGTGGTGAATTCATTTTCCGACAAACTAAAGGATAATAATCATATAACAAAAAATTGTAATTAAAATCCCATGAAACTTCAAATTGATCCTTTTCTATGTAACTCCCGGATTGTGGATCCTACAATTGCAGCTTGGGGATTTACATGTGGAAGGGATCATCTGATGAGTGTCATGGTTCAATTTAGTTCTGAGTCTAAGATACTAATTGATTACAATTTGGTATATTTACTGAATCTCGTTAATTTGCATAATCAGCTCGTGAAAGATTACCAAGCCTGGGCTTCAGGAGATACATCAAGGCAGCCCTTAGGGACAGGTGAGATATGAAGTCAAGGATCATGGTAGTGATTGCCAAAGATGTTGATATCCCTGTTTTGAGGTTTTGGAAACGCTACCTCATTTTATGTACATAACTTACCTTTTGGTCTGTAAATTAAGGATAAAAGGGGTTCTTTTTCTTCTTTTGTCTTTTTTCTCTTTCTTTGCTCTTCGTTTCTTTGGGAGGGGATCAATAAAAGTTATTGATGGTTATTATACATCTCTGATATAATTATAAAGGAAAATGAATGGTGCAAATCTGCTCAGTGGCTCAAAGAAATAAAAATACCAGCAGATACTCTTTTTTTTTGGTATACAGCAGATACTTCATTTTTGGCAGTCGGCATACCAACTTTATGATCACTATATATGGTTATTCAGTTGCAGATACTTAATACACTAGAGTTTTTAGATCCTGCCAAGCTATTAAGTGCTCATTTGGCATGACATTTAGGCCCTTAAAAAGCTACTTTAGAAACGGAAAAAGCCCATTGGAGCTCCTGATCCACGTTTCATGTAATGTTGGAATCAAATGACTTTTTGACTAAAAGTCTAGTTAAAGTTAGAGTTGGTTTTTGAAGCTTTTGCCCTTTAATTTTTCTTCATATTTAAAACTTCTAAAATTAACTTTTCAATACATCATCCAAACAAATTTCTACAAAACTGATTTTTAATATAAATGTATTCAAACACGAATCATATTATACTAAATAACATTTAAGTATGTGGCTTGGTGTGATATCCACATTTTATTTTCACACTCATTGTCTCTGTTTTTTTTATCTTGTTTGTTTTCCAAATGCATCTTATGCATTGAGCTTCATATGAAAGGTTCAAATGAACTCGAAGGTACTTACATATTTGATACTTCATTAACTACCTTACATCAAATTAATACATAAACTAAGACACGTTAAACCACTTTTTCACATCAAAACAACTTTCAAGTTGTCTCCTTTCCTTTTGTTTCTTCATTGCCATCACCTGAAAAGTATATTAGTAGAAAACAAAATAATGAGATGGAGTACCGATAGCGAGCATCAAGATATACCAGATAGTCAATGAAAACATGAATACATTGTATAAAAAAACATGAATACATAATATGGATCATGAAAGTAACACATGCTATATATTAATCTATGATTGAGATATTGATTTGGTTCTCCTTTTTCTCCACTGACAACTAAGCTCTCTCTATAACTGATGATTGTCTTGAGCTTTAAGCACAACCTGTAATCTTCTCTGTTCATTAGTCCCTCTTCCTTTAAGCTTCTAACGATAACCACACTAAGTTTTCCTCTCCAACAACAATCTGAGCACAAGTAGCATTAAGCATTAAATCTATTCAATTTAGTGACTCTAGGACACGGACACACACAGATAACCAAAAACCCATGTTCATTCACATCAATGTCATATACAGAAGTATGTTGTGGTGATGATATATATATATATATATATGTATATATAAGAAGTGGGTTGTAAAGTTTTTTCTCTTTAATTAAAGGGAAAGTACTAACGATATGAGGTTATATGTGAGAATGAACATACATCCTTCCATTTATAATAGAGCTTTCATGTCATTAGACTACAAAGTCATTGTAAGTAACCTTTAAGTTAAATGCAAAACAATATTCATTTTTCTTTACGCATGCAAGACAAAATTGAATATTATAGTATTGGTACTTTATGTTTAACTTTACCAATTTCACAAATTCTTAACTTCAAATGATCTAAATCAGAACAGCATTAATCAACATGGAGGCCTCTTTAAAAATCAATTCAGGTGAGAAAATTTTACCCACCTCAGGAACTGGGGAATTGTACATGTGACTTTCACCAGGTAATTCAGCTCTCAAGAAATTTGTACACCGTTGTAACTTGTCTTCTAATGCAGCATTTGCAAGTTCCTGAATTTTCAAATGGGCTCTTGTTTTGCTGAGTTCATCTTCAAGATATGAGCAAAATTCCTTCCAGCTTTCAAGCTGAAAGTCTAACTCTGGAAAATGCATGCTTCCAACATTTACGGATTGTGTGAGAAGGTAAACATCAGAAACTTCTTTCATAAGGACACGCATGCTCAGTTCTTCTTCAACCTTGCATATTTCACTAGGATTCATACTAGTTCTTGCTTCAAGCTCTTGCATATTCTGTTTTAAAGCTCTGATTTCTTGGTCAAAAGCATCAATACCTTCATATAGCTTCTTTTCAATGGTGATAATCTCTTGTTCTTTCTCAAATAGCTTATGCTTCCATTTCGCTTCATTTTCCTCTAAGATTTTAGCCATCAAATCTCTTTCCTTAAGAATTTCTTCATCTTTTTCTGCCAGACGTTTCTCCAGAAATATGATGGTTCCTTCCATGTTTTTTAGTCTCTCTTGCAGCTCTAAGCTCCAGAATTCCTTTAGTTCAATACCTTCATAGAGGCACTTAATTGGAAATCTAGAGCTAGAGATATCAAGATCTGAATCAGAAAAATCCATCATTGTTTTCGTTGGTAAAACCGGCTTCCTCATCAAATGAAAGTCATATTCTTCACTTTCATCATGCCCTTGGCTGTAATCTGTTCCATCTTGAAATTGGAACTTAGACATTGATAGATTAATAATCTCCATCTTTTGCTTTTCTATTGTCTTTTCTAGCTCCTGAAGAATAGAAGCAAGATCATTGTTGGACTTTTGTGCTTTCTTGAGCTGCAAGTCTAGGTCACTATTTAGTCCTTTATGATACTCTATCTCATCTTTCATCTCCTTTATGATTCTCTCCATCTCTTCAGCCTGAAACTTCAAGTCTTCACATTCATTCTGTTTCGTCATCGATGATTCCTCAACTGTAGTTTTTAGCAGTTCAATTTCCTCCTTCAATCCGTAACATTCTTTCTGCAATTCATACAACTCCGTTTCAAGCTCTTTCTCCTTGTCTGAATTGCTGCACAAGTCTTTCTGCAGTCTTTCAACATCAATTAACAGCTTCCTAGCATTATTCTCCCACATTTTGGCTTCTGCATTAAGCAACTTGATTGTGACTTCTGCAGCATCCAAAAGATCTTTAGATGACCCTAAGCTTTTCGCCAATGTTGCACGCTGGCGGCGACATGAAACTCGCTGCCCAGAGTCTTCTGTTTGATCTTGATACTTCATGCGTAAATTGATGGCTTCCGAAGCTGAGTCGTTGCCATTAATAGAGTGATCTGCTTGTTGATTTCCGGATGAAGAAGAACCTGATTCAGGCAGATTTGTTTCCTGTGACAGCAAAAATGCATTTTAGCCTCCTGAGGAAAATTATGAGACTGTTGAATGTAAAGTAATAATATGATACTAGGAATCTTGGTTAAACATTACCAACTTCACATATCCTCCTTTTTAGAGGATCTTCATGCGAAAATTATTCATTTTGAACCCAAAAACTTGTCCCAAGAGGCAAGAGGACAGAAACAATAGTACAGAAATTGAATCTGATTCTCAAGTGATAAGATATTGGGAAATTTACTGTTGAGTCCCACATAAGGAACTTATTTATCAAATGGTCTAAGTTTTAAAATATTTATCAAATGGTCCCAGAGGTGTTGTCAATTTAGCTCATGGTGTTGTCAAGGGTTGTCACGTGACAACACCATGCGCTGCAT
>JANTPZ010061285.1:1923-32554 GCA_025593235.1 Vachellia pachyceras | reverse complement strand
CGTGTATCAATGTATAACAAAGCATGTGGCACTGATATAAGTGTGTCCTTCAATAAAATAATCAGATTCATTATCAATCTTCTTCTGTTTTTCTCTTTACTTCGTATTATGGTATCAGAGCAGTAAAAGCTTTTGCTCTCTTCGCATCTTTCCTCTTCACTTCTGGAATCATATCTTCCTCGTCATCTATCATTCTTTTATAAGTTTCATGGTGTCCAGTGACATTTCTTCAAGCTCCTCCACTGATCCATCCCAAGATCCTACCAATTGTTACTATCTTTATCCAAATGAAAATCCCTCACTCATTCTGGTCGCTCCGCCCCTTACCGAATTCAATTATCACCATTGGGCTCGTGCAATGACGATGGCACTTATAAGTAAGAATAAATTTTAGTTTATGGATGGTTCCCTTCTCTAGGTAAATTATCTCTAAGGAGCTAAATGTCTCTAGGTAATTAGTTAGCAAATTAATTCAACACATTAAAAGATGGAATTGTTTCTATCAATAACTTGAATCAAAACCATTTCCTACACTATTATTTATTTTGTTTTTTCTATCAATCAGATTAAAAAATAGCAAAGTGTGATCAAGAAAATGAACTGATGTTAATGACACTTCCCATGAATTATAGCTTCTGCCTTCATTGACTTCTGAATTTTCTATGAGTCCTTTGTATCAAGAAAAACAATTGGTTTCTCATACTATTACACAACCTGACATGCATTCAAATGTTCAGCCCACTCCCAAAAGCAACCTTAATCAACGCTACTCGATGAATCAATCACAACATTTAATCTAGAACAATATCATATCAAGATTAGAATAAAGCTAGCTCAATCAAGGAGATAATATCTGAACAAGTAAAATCCGGTCAAGTCATTATCAATAATAGAGAAGAAGCACGCTCAGTCATAGTATGAAATTTCATACAAAGTTACAGATCAAGTTCAAAGAAGCAAATGTACGAAAATAGTCATGAAATGCAAAGAACTCCCTGTTCACATCAAGACTCTGGCATCAACTTTAACTCCTGGAAAGTTACAAGTCTAGCTGGACATTGAGAATCTCACAGCAACGTCTACAATAACGAACTGGACTCTAGTAATCAGTATGGCTGCTCCAACGGTGGCAACGACAAGTTCAGTTGGCCTGGGAGAACTTCACATCAACTGGACTGACTGGATCTGCCAGTAGCAACACGTCCGAGGTTGAGAAATTGCGATGCAGAGATGGTAAAACTTGGAAGCTGGTAAGCTGAGGTACTAGCTTGTCTGAGTAGAGAACCAGATTTGATCCTTGAGGTGCAGCTTTCTTCTTCTAATTTGAAATGTGAACTGGAGATGAAGTTGCAAGAGACCACACGCTGGAAGAGCCAGAGGTCAGAGACGGTGATGAATAGATTGAGAGAAGTGATCGCTTCTCACAGTGACGGAGTGTCCAAAGTTCAGTCTCCTCACCTGCATAGTATGCTAGTTACTCTCGACAACAATAGCAGATCTTGTTCCTTGTGAAGTTGTGCTGATTCAAGGAAAGATCAAGTCTCTTTCACGCGTGATGAGTTGTGATTCTTCCTTCAGCACAGTAGTTGCTCCCCACCGATGGACAGATGGAATGATGGAAGGGGCATAGATCGGAGATGTTGGTGGAGAGATGACGGAAAAACTAACGGAGTGGTTTAGTGGAGGTTATGGCAGTGGAAGAATAATGGATCTTCAGCCACGTGACTTCTCCAGCTGCGTGAGGTTGGTCTAAGAGGATGAATGAAGTGATGGGAGCTTGCAAAAATCTCTGCAACTCAGTGTGATCTGTCACCGTGAGAAAAACATTATCCACTGGGTAAAGTGATACTTCCGCATAAAGAATTGTAACTCTGTATAAAAGGATGCTCCGTCTTGTTTGCTAGACCAAAGAACGCTCTCTTGGCTTCTAACTATTCCCGTTGATTCCTCACAAGCTGTTATTGCCAGCTGTAATTATTCAGTTAGATTTCAACCAAATTTGGTTACTCCATTCCTTTCTTGGGCTGACCCTGTTCAATTAGTTTTATTGCTTGCGGTAGCCCAAACGCATTATCATGTCATGCATGTTCAGCAAAAACCTTGATGCAGTTATATGTATTTAAAACAATAGGTTTTTTTTTGAAATTCCAGGAGTGATTTAAGAGAGGATAGAGATATCTCAAAGTAGGCAACTAATTCCTTTAATCCTTCACTAACACAATTAATCTCTATTTAGTATATTTATGCTCAAATAAAGTCTTAGGGGTTGATATTAAGTACAATTAAGCTTTATAAAATACTGATTTATCACCAAATAAATAATACACAGGTGAGCTACGGGCATGCCAACGGGCTGTCCATACCCACCTGTTTATATGTATATATTTTTTTTGAAAAAAAACTAAGAAGCATACACCCAAATGGTCCAAAGTTTAAGGCCCAAATTGCACGACGTCTGCTCCCAGCTCGATTAACAAATATATCACTCTTCTGCATTCTGCTCCCAGCTTCCGACAGTGCCCTAGATTGACTGATTGAGAATTTGAAATTCGCCTTTCACCGCTGCTGAATGAGCTGAGCTGAGAGTTCTATCTCCATCCTCTGTCTCAGCGTCTCTAACTCTGATCTTCATCTTTGTCGTCATCTCTTGAAGTCTTCAAGCCTACTACTGTGTCACCATCTGCTCTGTCCCTTTGCTTCTGCTATTGCTATGTCGACTGTCGTCATCTTCAAGTGAGCTCACAATTCGAAGAAGCAAAGTGAAACGATAGGGATGACAGGTCTGGTGGAGGTTGCAGGACGAAGAACCGGGGAGTTCTGCAGTTCTTTGAAGACGCTGCCGAGGTCGGAGATACTGACGATAGCTTCGATAGTGACTTCGGTGGTGGTATAGAAATGCTTATCGCTCTTTCTTCTTATCTTACATTTTGTTTACTACTCGTGCTTTCGCCGGAATTCCTATGGTTTTGACTAAGTTTTTCTAGTTTCATTGGCCGTCAATCCGGGGTTTTTTGCTCTATATCGAGGCAGTTAGTGATGGGTGGGTTGGGTTGTTGAATTCCATGTCTTTGGCGGTCATTCTTGGTCATTTCTTATGGCTTTATGGGCTCGTTATTGCACTTGTCTTTGTCAAGGTTGCAGCCGTCAAGGCTTGTCTGATTTTTATTTTTCGTCAACTCACTGAGGAATGGAAAGAATGTCACAATCTTTATTGTTGGGACAGGGGGTGTTTGACCAAAGAAATGTGGGAACAAAGGATTTGCTAAAACCTGCTCAGTGGCATTGGGTTCTGTGCATAATGATGTTCTTGGGGCTTTGCAGTACAACAACTTGTAAAGAAGTAAATGCAGAAATTTAGAGGATCACATTTTGAATATTATCTTGGAGAGAAATTAAATCTCAGGTGTGTGTCAGTCTTTTTCCCCTTGTTTTGCATCATGCTTGAAGCTTTAATGCAGCTCTTCAATTTTTGTTGAGGGAGAAATTGAGACAAGAATTTACAATGACATCATCAATGGTGAAATAAAACCATTCTAGAGATATGCGTTCATCATGATGGTACGAACTAGTAGGCCCTGTTGATTCTGCCGTTTGTATCACTTGCACTTCTGCTTTTGGTTATAACAATAAGCCACGTCTTGCATTTGGCTACATCAATACCAAAGTATGCACGTTTTGTGGAAAACCTTGACACACTATTGAGACTTGTTACAAGAAACATGGATATCTACCTGGATTCAAGTTCTGAAACAATGGAGCATCAATTCACAATGTGACAACCTCCAATTCTACCACTTCAGCTAGAATTCTACATTGTCCACCTCTTCCACCAATAATTCTAGCTCTATTACATAGGATCAGTATAACCATCTTCTTACTCTGCTGCAACCTGCCACTACTGGTGCACCCTTTCCTTCCTTATCCACTTCTGCATCTTCCAATCCTTCAACCCATCATATTAATCAAGTGTCCTCTCTCTCACTCGAACCATCTTTTGCTAAACAAGGTACCTATGTTGCTCTCTCTTTTCAATTTTCTTCCACTTTTTGGATTCTTGATAGTGGTGCTACTGCAGATGTATATCACTATTTATCATCATATACATCTTATTCTCAAATTCCACCAATTCATTTCACCCTTCCTACTAAATCCACTGTCCTAACTAATATTTCTGGCACTGTCCAAATTACTCCTGATATATCCCTTGCAAATGCTCTTTATATGCCTGCATTTCATTGTAACCTAATTTCCATCACTCAATTGACCTTGTAACTTCCTTGATGTCTCATATTTTTTGCTTCTCAATGTTTCATACAGAGTCTGAAACCATGGAAAATGATTGGTACAGCTAAAGCTTTTCAAGGATTATACATCCTCAATAGTCACGATTCTCAAGCTACTGCTATCAACTCGCTCTCTACATCTTCCCCTTCCACCGACTCTTCCTTTCATTTGTGGCATTATAGGCTTGGCCATCTATCTTCTGCTTTTTCAAATATTCTTCATTCTCAGTTTCCTTTCATCTCTTGTAAGCCTAATAATATCAACTGTGATGTGTGTCATTTTGCTAAACAACGAAAATTATCATTTCCTTATCAACACAACAAAATCTTCTCATTTCCTTGAGCTTGTGCATTCTGACATATGAGGCCCTTTCAATGTCCCATCTATTCATGGTCACAAATACTTCTTAACTGTTGTTGATGACTTCACACACCATACTTGGACTTGTCTTCTCAAAAACAAATTAGAGGCTCTAGTCTCCCTTCAACATCTGTTACTATTTCTTGAAAAACAATATAATCAATATGTTCAAAATCACTCGCACTGACAATTATCAAGAGTTTCAAATAACATCATTTTATTATTCTAAAGGGATTTTATATCAAACTCATGTGTTGAGACTTCTGAACAAAATAGCATAGTGGAAAGAAAATATCAACATATCCTTAATATTGCACGTGTTCTCATTACCACTTAGTTACTGGTTCTATGCCATTTTGCATGCTGTTTTCCTAATTAATCGCCTTCCTTCTTCTATTCTAAACAATAAATCTCCATTCCAGTTGCTGACCAACACATCACCCAATTATACAAATCTCAGAGTTTTTGGTTCTTTATGTTATGCATGTACTTCTCCCACTCATCGAACCAAATTTGATACTAGAGCTCGAAAATGTGTTTTTTAGGCTTTAAACATGGTACTAAAGGCTTCATCCTCCTTGATCTGCATAATAATACCATATTTATTTCCAGGCACGTCACCTATTATGAATCAATTTTCCCATTTTCTTCATCCTCTTATCTTTCTGTCATAGTTGATCCTATCCCTTTGCCTCCATCTTTCACACCTGTAGATTTACCTCTCCCTACTTCACATCCTCTATCACAGAACCTATCACCAAGCACTTCTCCAGATTCTCCCACACCATCTTCACCTTTTCATCTGCCACGTCGTGCCACTAGACATCATAGGCAACCATCATATTTACTTGACTATTATTGTTCCTTACTTCAGGAAGATCGGTCAGCTTCCATGATCTTAGCTTGCAGGTAACCTTTACAGACTGTCTTTCTCATGATCATCTATATCCATCCCACAAACACTTTGCTTGTTCCATTACTATTCTTCTTGAACCAAAATCATATAATCAAGTCATCCAATTCCCTGAGTGGCGGCAAGCCATGCAATCTAAAATATCAACTTTTAAGCATAACAATACATAAATACTTACTGATCTACCAAAGGGCAAATCTCCAATTGGTTGTAAGCGGGTCTTTAAGACCAAATTTCATGCTGATGGTAGTCTTGAATGTTACAAAGCCCGATTAGTAGTTAAGGGCTATACTCAGATTGAAGGAGTTGATTATTTCGATACCTTCTCCCCTATTGCAAAAATGACCACTGTGCATCTTTTAATAGCCATTGTTGCTGCTTTTAAATGGCATCTCGCACAACTTGACGTTAATAATGCCTTTTTATAGGGTGACTTAAATGAAGAAGTCTATATGACTCTTCCTCCTGGTTTTTCATCTCATAATCCAAATCTGGTTTGTAAATTACAAAAATATCTTTATGGTTTAAAATAAGCTTCCCACCAATGGTTTGCCAAGCTATCCGATGCTTTGATCAGTTGTGGTTACAATCAATCCAAGTGAGATTACTCACTCTTTGTTCACAAACAAGTTGCATCATTTACTGCATTGCTCATATATGTCGATGGTATCATTGTTGCAGGCAATGATCCCACTAAAATCGGTAGAATCAAAGCCTTTTTGGATTCTTCTTTCAAGATTAAGGACCTTGGCAAGTTGAAGTTCTTTCTTGGTCTTGAGGTTGCATGCTCCTCCAAAGGTATTTCCTTAAACTAAAGAAAGTTTGCTCTTGATATTCTTTCAGACACTGGCCATCTTGCTTGCAAACCAGTTTCTACTCCTATAGATCACTCCTGTTTGTCATAAGATCAGGGTACTCCACTCACTGATGTTGCCAGCTATCATTGTCTGGTGGGGCGCCTACTGTATCTTACCACCACTAGGCTAGATATTTCCTTTGCTATCCAACAATTATGTCAATTTGTGTCATCCATTACTTTGAAGGGTTGTCCAGGAAAAGGTCCTTATTTATCTTCTACATCTAACTTTAAGTTACAAGCCTTCAATGACTCTGACTGGGGAGGCTGTCCTGATACTTGAATTGCATTTTTCTTGATCGGGCACTCATATCCTGGTGTTCCAAGAAGCATACCACTGTGTCTTGTTCCTCGTCTGAAGCTGAATATCATGCTTTAGGTTTTGCAACGTGTGAAATTCAATGGCTTCTATATCTTCTTGCCGATTTGCATGTACCTCACCCCTATCCTGCTGTTGTCTACTGTGATAATCAGTTTGCTCGCTACATTGCTGCTAATCCTACTTTTCATGAATGCACTAAGCGTATTAATTTGGATTGTCATATTGTTCGCAGGAAGATTCAAGCTGGCATCTTACGTCTCTTACCTGTTCGAAACTCTCATCAGTTGGCAAATATACTTACCAAACCCCTTAATCCTCAGCCATTTCATACTTTACTGTCAAAACTTGGGTTGATCAATTTATATGTGCTAGCTTGCCAGGGGTAACAGACTTAGTTAGCACTTAATTGTTATTTACTAGTAACAGATTCAGTTATGCACTCAGCTACGTCAGTTGCTGTACAACTGTAAGTTAATAAACATGTATCAATATATAACAGAGCATGTGGCACTGATATAAGTGTGTCCTTTAATAAAATAATTAGATTCATTGTCAATCTTCTTCTGTTTTCTCTATGCTTCGTATTACTCTCTTTCAAACTTGCCATGTCATTATAGAATTTTAGAATATTATCAATATGACATTTAAGTTAAAACACCTAGTTGAACATATACGAGTTGCATATGCCTCTTCATTTACCAAAAAATCAATCTTCCTTCACCAATTCTATCAAAATCATAAGAGACTTTTCCATAATATAGTAGAGGGGATGCAATGTAGATATGTTCAATTAAGTTAGAATTAGTGTCTAATTGAGACAATAGAACATTATTGCAATGAAGTTAGTACATAAGGGGTCAATCGTTATTTTTCTATAAAATGGGCAACATCACAATGGGACTTAAAGGTTAGGCAGTGGATAAGTATGATTCTCACTTCATAGATTACCTTTAACAAATAACAAACAGAATAAAGCCATTCAAAGGAAGAAGAATAACTAGAGCATACCTATTCTTATGCAATTTTATTTTGAAATTAAATAAAGGACAAAACTTAGGTTAAGATGCATGTATCTATTAGATTCAGCTCTCCAATCACACTGTTATTTTGTTATTGCTAATTGTTAAAACTTAAAATGCATATGTATGATTGTAAATTTACCTATGAACTTGACATAAGTTTTATCATTAAATAAAACCATCTTTAAAACACAAGGCATTATATGGGCACTAATTTGATAGATATACTACTTAAAAGGGGTAGAGGAAGATCCAAGAGGAAGCCCAATGGGGTTATTGAGTAAGACCTCTTGGTGAACAATCTATTTAAGGATTTAGTTTTTGATCAGGCTTAAGAGTATCATGTAATTCATGTAGTTGATGCCACCTAATGACACAATGCTTTCTTATTGTTGTAATTTGACAACTTTGTGCATTTTACCCAGTTAACAGTCTGTCAAGGGAGGTTTCCCTATTGATGGGTGACCATTTAGGGAACTAATCCAACACCCGGGAATAAGCAAACCAGATCTCACAGATGACAGATGTCATCCACAGAGGATAGGTGTGACACCTCCTATTTTTCCCATATTTACTTATTATAGATCACTTATGAATCACTTTTGGGCCTTAGATATCAAAAATTTGTCTAAAATTGTGAACTAGAAATTTTCAAAACGGAAATGACGATGGTACTGTTCACAGTACCATTTTCTAGTTTTCTGGCTCAAATTTGAAAAATCATAATTAATTTTAGAAAAATCAAAACTGAGTGATTCCAATTTCTAAATTTTAATTATTAAGTGAACTGTATGGGGGAAATACTCATGGGTTCCAATTCTTGCCCATTTAATACAATTTATTCAAGAACCATATGCTGTCCAAAATGGTTCACTCCAGTCTTCCAGATTTTACCTCAATCTTTGGAAAATCATATCTCTCAAAATACACATCCAAATTTCACAAAATTTATACCATTTTAAAGCTTAGGATGTTTAGTTTCTGACTGGAAAATTTCAGCCCATTTGGAGCTCTTTTGCTAATTTTAACTGTCGCTTGAAATAGATTCATTTTCAGGGCCTTGGGAACCCCCTTTAGCTTTGAAAACCAATTTTCTTAAAAATTCTCCAAAACCTCTTTTTGGTTCCTTACTTGCCTCTAATAGCATGATCATTCCCTTATCCTTCCTTATTAGTTTTAGTCCATTTTTAGGCATGCATTATCACACATTCACATAGTACCTTGAGTAGAGGTTTAGGTTATAACATAACAACAACTTCAAGAAAGCTAATAACTCAAATATTTACAAAAAACCATGCAAGCAAAACATCATCTTCAAGCATCAATAATCTTTTCCTTACCCTTGCTTGAGCTTGCACCTATATGGTTAGTGGGTGGGGGATGAGATTTGGGATTTCAATAGCAAAACCACATAATCATAACATAGTGAATGTGCATACATGACTTTATGGCATGTGTATGAATACATAAACATGTGACACATCAAACTTCACTTTAGCATGCATATGGCCATAGCACAAAAGTCATATTCCATACACAAATCATGCACTTTGCTCATCATAAAAGTTCATGTAACATTCACAAATCATTTTCCTAAACATAGAAGGAGATTAGTATTTTTGCTACCTCAAGATCTTATCTTTCTTTAATCCAACTTCCAAAGTGTTCTTGTCATTTTTCAAGATGCTCTTGGGACCTCTTAAACTCCTAAAAATCATGGCATAACATCCACATAAACATGCCATCATCAAAATACAACAAAACTTGCAAAACACATAAAAAACCCCCTTCTTGGTTTTCTAAGTGTCATACAAATTCAAGACTTGATTTTTATGGCCCTTTGAGCTTCTAAAATCCATCTCTTAACTTTACCCTACACAAAACATCATTTTGAAGCCAATGAAACCATCAAATGATCAAAAACACATCCTTTCTATTTTTTTCTTTAGTTTGGACGAAATAGCAAAATAAGGAAAGGAAGGGTTTTTCAACTTTGCTCATGAAACCATGTGTTTCCTTGCTTCAAAAATCCTTTTTCTTAACTTTGATCTACTCAAAAACACCTTCCCTTAGACCAAAAGAAATTTGGACAGCACCTCCCCATAAACATGAGCTTCCCAAAATTTTAAAACAACTCAAACCAACCAACAACAATCAACAACAAAGTTCATACTACTCAAAGAGTAACTTGTAACCCTTTACCACTTTAAAAACCTTCTCATTTCCATTTTCAACTCTTGAAATCTTCCTCTTCCAAAAGAGGGGCTCATTCATGGAACAACTCAAGAGAAAGGTAGTGGAAGTTACAAGACTCAAGAAAAGAGGAAGATTTGGTTGTTAGAAACCTTTACCTAGAGTTATGGAAGCTTGGAGCTCTTCTTCTTGCTTGGGGAGGGAGTGATTTCTAGAGACAAGGAGGAGAAAATCTGATGGTAAGAGAGAGAGAGAGAGAGAGAGAGAGAGGGCACGAGAAATGGGAGGAAAGAGAGAGGGAGAGACTAATTAAAGTTGGTCTTGAAAAATTGTGTGGTTTAAAGTGAAACTTGGTGACCAAGTTTTGAAATACTTGCTCCACATTGTGCCACTTGTCCTCTTGGCATTCCTTGCTGAAAGTGGTGCCCTTTTGCTTGCCCTCCAAGTCTAGTTGGCTGACTGGGCCTGGCCCGGTCAGTTACTTGATCCGGTGGCACGCATTTCCGTAAAGTAACATTTAATCGATAAATTTTTCTTTTTATTTTTCCTGGCACTTTTCTTTCATGTGGCACCCTTCCCTATGCCTCCTTGCCTAGGTGGCATCATCCATTTCTCAAAATGCCTTTGGCTTCCTTCGTAAATCGACAGGATGCCTCGATTTGCGCGCAACACCGTAAAACGGGCTTCCGTCGGCCAATTTGACTTAAGGACATGGAAAAATTCTATATTTTTCCCTGATTCTCAAGCTCTTTTCTGTTCCTCGAAATTCTTTCATATTTTCCGTAATTAATTTTCTAAGAAAATACTCTTTCAGGCTTTTCGGGCATTGTTGTTCTCCGTACAACAAAACTGCCAGCACCAGATACTGGGTAATAATTTTATTAATTACTTTATGACCCAACTAAACTTTTCTCAGTTCGGGTCTCCAGCATTTGAGGACCCCTGCTTAAATAATTATTTCTCGGTTGTACTTAACTCCGAAATCCTTTATTTACCACTTATTTACAAAATGCCATTACCTTTTCTACTTTTGCCATAATTTCCAAAATGCCATCACTTTTTCTACTCTTTTTTAATTCCAACCTTGCCCTTGGTTGACTTTGACATTTTTGGTCAACTTTATTCAAAATGACCATTTTACCCTTATTATTCAGGCTAAATGACCATTTTGCCCTTACTCATTTTTATTTAAAATCATTAAGACTATGGACTTAGTCAATTATGATCCTTCTTATCTAAAGGCATTTTCCTTTCTGTATTTCTATATCCATGGGTATTTAATCATTACGTAAATACCGGCTTACCCTTTATTTCCATTCACAGCAATATACGGATATTATAATAGGCACCGTTAACAGGAGTTGTAATTCGATAATGGAAGAAAATCCTCAGGATTATCAGTCGCAGATGATCACTATTCTGTATGGCAAGATTTTGGTCCTTGAGACTGTAATAATTCTTGAAATTGGCTCAACACCCTTTATGATGGCCTACAAAATAAACCAGCATGATAATTTCAATCCGTTAGAGCAAGGTGAACAAAAATCTTGAATACGCATGAAATTTAATCAAAGTTACATTAAATATGGTTTATAAAAGTTGGAGATTGCATGTTTAAAAGCCCTATTCCTGAATTTTTTCGCTATCACGTGTTTTCATTTCCTTATCTAGGTGGATATTGGTTAACTTCATCATCCTATGATTTCTTTTTTTGGTAAGTTACCAGGGTTTCCCAATGCCATTTTGGCCTTGAGAGCCTTTTCGAGGTTTAGAGTGTAAATTTTATCACCTCTTTTAATAAATGCACTTCCTAAAATTCAAATTTGTGTTCTTCTCATTAAGAGAGTTAAACCGCTTATCGCCTTAGTCAATAACTTATTGGTAATTATCTTATGATTTCTATACCTTTGTTTCAGTGCCTTTAGGTTTAGGATAGAATGTATTTTGTAAGTCTAACTCAGATCATCAATTCACATACCTCATACCCAACCTGTCTCTTATTTTGCCACTTGAGTTTTGCCCAGCTGACTATCTAAAAAGTGATACTATCATATAATCTGAAGTCATCTTCTTCATAAAAGTAGGTTTCATTTCTCATTAAACTTGTGCCTTTCTTCCATATATGCTGCTTCACATCTAGAACATCAGAATAAAGGCAATGTTACGTGTGTTCATATATGTACATGTGGCTTGATTTTATAAAAGTAACTACTTGACCAAATGGAATATTATTTAATTTGAATTTTTATGTCTTTTGCTAACTACGTAGATATATTCTCTTGTTGGAGAGAATTTTACTCCAAACATCGCCAAACACTAAATATAAATATATTATGTGTGTTTGGAAATTCCGTTGGGAGAAATAAATTTACAGATTTCGAGGTATTTTACTGATTTTTAAATGGTTTTACGGATTTTAAGATGGTGTTTATGGATTTCGAGATGGTTTTTACAAATTTTGAGATGATTTTATCTCGACTTGCATGCACCATTAGGAAAATGGTGTTGCCAAATAAGCCCATTTTCTTAAAGAAGATTCTAACTTTACGTTATTATGTTTTGAGGGACTAACCCCTTCATTAATCCCAAGCCCCATTAATTATTTGAATTTTTGTTTTAGCCTTACTTACATATTCACTAGAATATGGGTTGGCTATGATGGATAACTCATGATCCAACCTAACAAAGCGAATACTACATAAATTAATAAGTTGAATGTTGGACTTTTCCACAATTGTTCCATTAAATAATAGAGTTTACTAATGGATAATTAATTAATGAATTTAAATTTGAAAAAAGGTGATTACAAAAGATATTAAAAACTGACCTTGAAACTTGAAACGTGCTAAACCCTGTTAAAGAACCGTGTGCTATATATTCTTTTCTTTTGAACTTAAAGTATATTTGCTGTGAAAATCAGACCCAAAACTCTTCTGACGATTCTATGAGAGCCACGAGAGAGAGTAAAAAACATTGGAAATTAATTTTTCGACCTCATATTTCATCCATAGAAGGTGCGAGCAAATATAGTTCTAGGCTTAACTACTTCACTAGTAATCCCTCATATCTTAAATACTGGTGACACAAGTTAAAGAATAGGAAAGTTAGGGCTTGTTTATATTAATAAATGACTAACACGAGATAAATGAAATTGAGGTTGGTCTTACATTTAAACTAAAACAAATCTCCAAAAGGATTCTTATACTAAGAATAAAGAAACAATGTTTAAAGTGAAATTGAGGGACTAAGAATACTAGATGAGAAAAACAGTCATGGGGCTACGTTGGGAAAGAACCTCTGTTCAGTAAGCTTGTCGGATGATGGGATTCTAAATAGAAAAACTAGATCGTGAGATCAGTTTAATTATAAATATAATATCTCAATCCATTTTTATCTCTTAAATTTATAATTTCTCTCCAAATATCTCTATTAATTGTGTATAATATGGAATTTTCATTAAAAGACTATTATGATACACACGATTAAAGAAAGCATTCTAAGGAAATTAACACACATTGGTTACATATAATCAACATAACTAATTTTATTAACATTTACAAATTAATTATCTAACTCTTACATTAAGATGAAAATAGTAAGACTTAATTTTGATGTTACTCATGCTATTAAAGATATTGCAATTCTCTGTAGTACTTAATTATATTAACTAGTGTTTCATTGATGACTTCGGCACTAAAGGCATGTGTGACATCTAGACCAATCAATTTTAATTTATTCTTGTGTTTTGTACGCTGTATATTTTGTTAATATATTTCCTTCTTCACTCAAAAAAAATTTTAATTTATTCTAAACATCCGATGCAAATGAGCAATAAGCAGGGGGTAATTGATATTACTTAAGATAGACAATTATTAATATTTTTTTATACATAGGGCCTTGACTTTGAAGAAAGACAACAGGAAATGGTGTGATTAATCTATTATTATGAACCTTTAATTTTTTTCAATAGTCTTTAGAAGGGAATCAATCTCTTAATTCTTCTTTGGGTGCCACAAATTCCTGATCGATTGCATTAATTATTGTTGACCAAAGGTGATGATGTATCATATTTTAAGTGCTTTGATTCCATGAATTATATATATGAACCAGTTGAAGAGGCTTCTGCTACACTTTTCAAGAAAAGTTGTTTTCAATGTTCTTTTGGGTTTAGCTGGATCCTTGGAGGTGTAGCTCTTTAAGTTTCATGTACGTATTGAGTATAATATACTCCTACAATATACTCTTCCGATTTTTAATACAAAAACTTTGTAGTTGACTCTAATATTAAGGACTGAATGAGCATAAAATATCCTTATTAAAAACACAAATGAATACACCAAATTGATAAAAGAATAGACAAATCCAGAGGGGCTCATTTGGCATTTCAGAATCTAGCGAATACGTGTGTGTGTGTGTGAGAGAGAGAGAGAGAGAGAGAAATAACTAAGATAGAGCTAAATAAATAATAACTTTTGCTTAACAAAGACTAAAAATAGCCTAGCCAATGGCGAGTTATTTGTACTTATGTCATTGACAAGTTTAAATAGGAACCTGCACATGAATGACTAGAATAATTAAATGAAATAACGACTTCAGCTTAATAAAATTACACTTAAAATACATGTAAGAAAATTAAATACAAATAGGTTTAAACTACAACATTTCATATTTGTAACTGAAACTGCTTCATTTACGAATCATTATTACCAATTTATGTTTACAATCAAACTCTTGTATTTACCAGTTGATTGTAAAAAAAAAAAAAATTAATTGCTTGAGAGCTGTTAGCATTTAATTCTCTTACCAAAGACCAATAGATGATTTTTCTTCCCTAATTTATCCAAGTGATGATTGTGTTATAAGTATAATCATTCTTTTAAAACGGAGGATTAATGGGTATCCCACATGTGGTTGGTTTGGATTAGAAACAAAGAGATGCTTGGTGATCTTAAACAGTAGTGTCTATTTCCCACAAATCAATAATTATTAATATTATAATCTCATTTAAAGCTCTTCCATATATAAGAAAAAGAAGCATCTATACATGAAGGAATATGGTATATGTGTTATGTTGTTATTAGTGCCTAGTGGAAGTGACTTTATTCTTTTCTTACCCACATCATCCTTCACTGTTCATCTCTATATCTTCCTTTCCCTCCCTCTCCCTCTCTCACACACATATTTATTTATTTATTTCATATTTGATGTTTTATTCTTAGCAATATAAAAGGAATAGCCCTTTTATTCTTCTTTTTCTTGTGTGTCCTATCCTCACTCTTGGTTTTTTCTTCTCCCCTTTTGATAAGTATTCTTTCATCTTTTAATTAGCTACAATTGGTCAAATAAACAATTATGGGGGATAATATTTAACTTTGGATGAATCTATTTTTTTCATTAAAAAAAGCCATCCAGCATCTGATACCAATAATTTCGATTTGGGTTGTTAGAGTCTAACAAGAAAAACGCTCTTAAGATAATTTCCCTAATCTAGAAGTGCTTGAAATATTACGTTTTGTTAATTAACTAGATCTTATATTTATTATCATAGATGGTATAAGAAAATGAGACTCTTTCACCAATGATAGTTTGGTTAAGCAAATAGAATTTGATAACTTTTAAGCAAGCTAGTCAATCCCAAAACCTTGTAGATAAAAAAACAATAAATAAGTCAAAAGAGTTCAATTTATTTAGATGAAATAAAAATACTTGATCTAGGTTAATCAATAGTATCATATATTCATAATGAAAATGGCAATGATTTGTTAAAATTTCAAGAGAGTTTTACTTATTAAATTTCCAACTCAAAAGGAATTACGTATTATTGGATTGGGATAGACTGCACATCCTTTATATAAATATTTTTTTTAAAAGTATGCGAGTTTTACTCTAAATTAAAAGGCTACTTCTGTCCAATTCTACTTTTATGTGAATGCATTATCATCGAGATCAGAGAAATATAATTGTCCTAAGTATAAAATATTATATCTTTTGCAATTTCTATAATAAATAAAATTTATATTTAGAATCAGAATGAATATAATACTGTTTTGGTTTTAAACGTAGAAGTCGGCAAAAGTTTACTTTAAAGTGTCATATTTGTAAAATATGTAAGATCTCAATATATTTTATCTTTTAAATTTGTACATGTTCTCCAAATTATCACAATTAATTGTATTTATTAAGGGGTTTCCAATGCAAACGAAAGGGTATTTTAGAAACCAATGCTTTGCCTTGATTTCTTTGTGAGGTTGAAAAATAAAGAAAAAGACCAGACAGCTTAATTCTGTGTAAACCAAATAAACTTGTGTCTTTTGTATTTGGGAGGACCACTCAAATAAGTGTGTGCATTTATATATATATATATATATATTCCAAAATTGAAAATAGAAACATTATGGCTAACTCATGTATATTTGTCAAACAATAACACCCTCCCGCCACAATCCAGTATCAATTCATATTAAACATATCATAGTAGCTTGTTCCCAAAATTGGCATTCAATTTAAATTAGAACAAAATACGTAATTATTACATATGATCTTAACTATAAGATTTAATTTGTGGTAGTTGTTATATGAACTAGACTATAGACTAAATATTATATTTAGGACTAAAGATAATACATGTTTAATATTTCATCCTTTGCGAGCTCACTTATATATTAGCCCAAACATTGATGGAAAATTTTTTTATGTGTGGATTACCATTTGCAAAAGTAATTTTTTTTTATCCCAGCCGTATCTTACAATGTAAATTAAGAATAATAAAGTTAATTAGTTTACTGTGGTTATTGTTTAAATATGTTTTTTTAAAAAAAGTCGGTTTGATGAAAACTTGTTTAAAAAGTGGGGTAGCTAATATAAGAATGTTAAGATAAATACGTGACCATACAAGAATGAAAATAATTTGTACTAATGAAATTAGTGAAAAAGTTGGTGTGGTAGCTGTTATGAAGAAAATGGTGGTGAATCATTTGAGATGGTTCGAACATCACAGAAAGCCATTAAAGACACAAGTAAGGAGGGTGGCTCAAATAGTATGGAGTCTTTTGCGAAGAGGTAGAGAAAGACCGAAACGTATTCTCAATAAGATTATATAGAGAAATTTTTTGATAAATAATCTACTCAGAGATATGATTTATGATGGAGCGTAATGACTTTGTTTGATCCATGTAGCCAACCCCACTTAGTGGGACCAGACTTTGTTGTTGTTATTGTTGTTATAGAATTCTAAGTAAATATGCGAAAAGAATTTTTATCGCGATTTACATGAAAGTGTTTTTAAGTGATTTTGGAGGTTTCTCCAAAGTCATTTTACCGATGCTAATAAGCCAAATAGTGTTTTGAGGCTTGAATGTGCCTCTTAGGTTTTAAACTTGGCTGTTCAGCTTCGAAATACCATGTATTAAGTTATTTTGGAAAAGCAGTAGAGAAGTGTTTTTATGGTTTACGAGGTAAATATGTGAAGAAGATTATCTTGATTTGAGGAAAAACACTATTAAATGTGCGTTTGGAGAGCTAAACACTATCCCAAACAAACACTGATACTATTTTAACTTAGTTTTTAAATGTAGTCTTAATACTCATAAATTTGGACCGCATAATTTAAAATTGTTTATTTCAAATTTAATATTATTTTTTAATATTTTTCATAGTGTTTAATTTGTATCAATGAAATGCATTAGACTTGGATATAATCATCAATTTCAAATTAATATAAAATATGAAAAATAAGATGAACTTAAACATCAAATTATTTGGTGTCTTGTAAATGAGATAATAATGCTAACACCATTATTCGTAATTTTTGAATTATATAAATTTTTAATATATTATATACTCCTCCTCTTTAATATATGTTTAAATTCGATAGTTAATCTTGATCCTAGATATAAAATATTTTTTTTTCATATTTATCAATTTTAAAACTAGAGAACAAGGTCAAAAAGGACAAGAAACCACAAGCACTAAATTAACCCATAAATAAATAAGTTATGGTATGAAAATAAAGAACAAAATCAAAATGACAAGAAACTACAAGCACTCTAAATTAAACCATAAATAAATATGGTCAAAAGCAATAGTGCATGCTAATGACACTCCATTAGCATACATGTCATTCTCGTCGCTATTAATGGGTCGTGGGAAGCCTATATTAAAGCTTGTTTGGTTAGCCCGTTTGAACGACTAAAATCCATTCATACGCTTATTGAGGTAAAATTCCTCTCATATGTTTACCTCGGAATCTACGTCCATTCTCTCAACGGGCTATTCAAACAAGATGTTTTTATAAATTTTAAGATGGTTTTTATAAATTTTAATATGATTTTTACAGATTTTAAGATGATTTTTATCTTGAAAAATGGCTTTTCAACCAAGTAGATTCTTGGCTGAAATATCCCTTTTTGCCTTTTACCATTCCACTCCCTGATTTCAGAAAGAGGGCAGATGAGGGTCGTCCATGAGATAAAGCGGCTCCATCCTCTTTTCCCTTTCTCTCTCCTTATATGATCGAACCACATAATTTACAGCAAAATTTGGAAGCTCTTTTTTGGTGAAGAAAATTTGGAAACTCTGAGGTCAGCATGCATGGTTCCTTCTGTTTCCGCTGAACGGGGGAAAAAAATCACTCCTCTCTTCGATCTCGAATGTCCTATCTTTCTTTTGTTTTTTCCTGTAATTCTTTTCTTATTTATGCTGTAAGGGTTCCATTTCTCGCTGAAAGCTTTGATCTTGCTTTGGGGTTGGTTCTACTCCCTTGCCGGCTTGGTGGTGCTCCTTCGACTTGATGTTATTATTTGGAGGATTTTTATGATGCTTGGCTCTCAGTAAATATATGTAGTGGATTTTTTGTTTCAAAATTAGTTTGAACGGCTTCAATATAATTTGAAAGTCTCTATTGATTTTTAGGTTTATGTTACTGTCAGAAAATCGTTTTGGGTTGTTAGCCGTGCCTTTTGCTTACTTTTAAAATGCGATCCGTTATTTATTATAATTTGATTTTCTCCTCAACTAATAACCGATATATTCTTAGTGCTAGAATTTCCGGCCTTCTCGGCTAGAGGGGTTAAAATGGGGATTTGCTACTGTTCATGATAAATTCACCTGAATGTTGGATGTATTCTTTTGGATTGTTTCTTTTGAAGATTTCATAGGTGGTGTTCTGAAACTTTTTCTACATTTTATGATTGTAGGGTTTTGTAGGATAATTACTTAAGGCTTAGCTATGAAAAAGGTTTCTAAGACCAGCTGCAAGTCAGCATCACATAGGCTTTTTAAAGACAAGGCGAAGAATCGGGTTGATGATCTGCAATTGACGTTCATGGATCTTCAGTTTGCCAGGAAGGAAAGTCGGACAGTTGATGCTGCTGTTCTTGAGGAGCAAGTCCATCAGATGCTTCGTGAATGGAAGGCTGAGCTTAATGAGCCCTCTCCTGCTTCTTCTTTACAGCAAGTAAGCTAGCATGTCTTGCAGATGCATGTTTGTGGACGTACTATTCCATTTGACATGGACACATGTGAACCTGAATGAATGTGAATTGTAATTTTAATGTGACTGTAGGGTGGCAGTCTTGGATCATTTTCAACCGATATCTGTCGGTTATTGCAGCTGTGTGAGGAAGAAGATGATGCCACAAGTCCATTAGCTGCTCCGAAGCCTGAGCCTAATGATCAGAGTCTGCAACCTGGGGTTAATATGATATTCCAAGAGGTAAGTTCTTTTGTCCTTTTGATGGTCTAATAATCGTCTTCTGCCATATATATAAATATATTGTTTGTGGATTGACTTTAGTTTTTTCATCTTGGATTTTGAAGGTCTCAATTTGTAAAGATTTTGCTTGTAATTACATGTGTGTGTATTTTGCATGCACGCATATTAGTTTGATGTGATGGTATAATTGCAGGTACCAAGTTATTTAATATTCTTAAGTTTGCGGGAACAATTGGAAATTCTAGAAGAAAGAACAGAAGTGATATTTTATGCATGTTAACAAAGCCGAAGTTCTGATATACATTGTTAATATGTGATTCCTATAAAAAAGCGAGGCATCATATGCCTTCAAGCGTTTTGGATTTTGGCATTCCAGCACAGGCGTGCAATTGAGGCATTTGTAGTAATGCTATACATGCCTGGAGGAGGATTATGGCCGTGTTGATAGATGCGTGTGAAGTTTTTTTTTTTTTTTTTTTTGGTGTTTATAAAGTGAAAACTGAATCTTGGGGGAAGGGATGATACCAGAACATGGTTAAATGATATTGAGGATTTTAGGACTACCATCCATACCATAAAATGGTTGTAAGGATAATTATTGTATTGGTATATATTAGTAAGTTATGTGTTATTTATATTTTGGAATAACATTATTATTGAGTTAGGCTGATAAATTTTTAAAAGTAGCTGTGTACTCTGTTAGGGGAGAACTTTGGCATGTCAAACCTCATAAAGAAGTTGCTTGAGAAAACCATCCACTACATGAGGTATGTTTATAGCTTAGAGACTGAAAGATTTTGGTAGTTTCTCACTGTAAAAAACTGCTGAAGAATGCCGTACCCTAGCTGGAACTCTTGGAGTTGTGTATCGCCGCTTAGATCCATCACCTTAAAGCACTGCTATGAATAATCAAACCTATAATCTGATCAAGGAAGGCTTGTCACTGCCTCACTGGAAGCAGAAGCACACACTACTTTTCGGCTTGATGTTAAAAGCATGCCATGCTCATTTGGTTTCCTTCTATAGTTCTATTCACCTCAATCTCACACTTCTCGTTTTGTCCTTGTTTCTCTCAGAAATAGGGGAAAATTGCTGTAGCTTGTCAGCTGGAGCACCCAAGCCATTTCTATTAAATCATATAATTTGCAAGTTAAACATTTTATTCTAAATTCATGAAGTGACTCATGAGTTAGAAGTTTGTTTCTGAATTGTGAATTGTATCGAAGTGTAAGATATGGTGGCAAATCATGAGAATCTTTTGGAAAACATCTATTCAACAGGATCCAAGTTTTACTCTTGTTTGGGATGGCCAAAGAATCAGCGGGTGACTACTTTGATTTTTTATTTTTTTTTATTTGGGGGGTGGGGGTTGGAGACACAAATTAAAGTGCTTTCTATATTCTACTTATTTCCATTTTTTGAGTAATAACGTGGGATATCAGAATAGCACCAAATTAAAGTGCTCCAAAAACTGTATAAAAATGTGATGTTAAGAAAAGTCCGGACCCTGCAAACTGTTGTTGTTTTGCACTGGTTACCAGCTTCATTAGTGGTTCAGGTGCTTAATTTTTGTTGATTTATCTGTATCTTTTTTTAGGGAAGTTGATTTATCTGTGTGGAATATGTTTGGCTAAAATGTTCCTAGCATTCATAAAACGGGTTAGAAAAAGGTTGAAATGGTTTTAGCCTGCTGCAAAATGCATCACATTGAATTTGTCCTACACTTTGCCAGATAATCTGAAATTGTTTAAAAGAGCTATAAAACACGTGAAAACATTAAGATATATCCTTGAATTTTGTCTCGCCGGAGCAAACGAATGCATCTAGCATGTCAACAAAATTTAGTGCAATATTTTCAATTTTAAATTATAAATATAAACTATATTGTATTTTCAAAATCGATTCTTCTATTATTTGTTAAATTTTTCTGTAGATAAATTAATGCATGTTAATCATGCAGCAGTTCCCTTGCCGGTTTTGCAAAGCTTCCATGTCCCTGCGCCATATAATTTTGGAGGCAGTAGACTTACATCTATGTACTGTGTATCCTGATTTTGCTTTGAATCATCTGCTAGGGCGAGGGTTTAGAACATTGCATTTTCTATGTATTTGTATTGCATTTTGGGACCATTTGTGGAACAGTATGTTTGAGTATTTGATGTTCATATGACATTATCTCGAATAATGTCCTCTGATGTCAATATGTGGTGGGCAAATTTCTTCTTTTCTTTTCTTTCATCGTTTGAATGACATAGTCAATCTGTTAGTATGTGCCTTAGAACGCAAGCCTATTTTCTTTTCAATTGTAATATTTCTTAAAGTCCATTTCTATTCATTGCATTACAGTTTATTTTATTATTTCTACAATCAACCCTATGCTTTTACCAAATTTATTGGCTTAACTGTGAACCAGGGTCAACAGCAACATGATTTCCCATTGGTTGATGAGATCAAATTCACCCCTGGAGCTCGCAACATGGCAGCTAATGATATGGATGGAGCTGCTCTAGAATATCATCAGTTTGATTTTCATCAAGACCTCAATCACAGTTTGTATACTGGCTTTTATGGGCCAGCGTTTTGTGAGGAGGATGCTATTCCCCATGTATCTAACTATCTCCCTAGCATCTGCCCCCCTTCTGCTTTCTTAGGCCCAAAATGTGCTCTTTGGGACTGTCCAAGGCCTGCTCAGGGGATGGACTGGTGTCAAAACTATTGCAGTAGCTTTCATGCTAATCTAGCATTGAATGAAGGGCCACCAGGAATGGCTCCAGTTCTACGACCAGGTGGCATTGGTTTGAAGGACAATTTACTCTTTGCTGCTCTTAGTGCAAAGGCACAGGGAAAAGATGTTGGCATCCCTGAATGTGAGGGAGCGGCAACTGCAAAGTCTCCATGGAATGCACCTGGTAATATAACCATGATCTGTTATTTCTCTGGTTTATGCTTTATTGTGAAATGTCACTGATATGGAATAAAAAGGGCTGACAAGACTGTTCACTTTATACAATCAATTTCTTATTTATTTGCAGAGTTGTTCGATCTTTCTGTTCTTGAAGGTGAGACTATCAGGGAATGGCTTTTCTTTGATAAGCCTAGAAGAGCATTTGAGAGTGGAAACAGAAAGCAGAGGTCGCTGCCAGATTATAGTGGGCGTGGTTGGCATGAATCTAGAAAGCAATTGATGAATGAATTTGGGGGGCTGAAGCGATCCTATTATATGGATCCACAACCACTGAACCATTTTGAGTGGCATCTTTATGAGTATGAGATTAGCAAGTGTGATGCGTGTGCCTTGTATCGGTTGGAATTAAAGCTTGTTGACGGAAAGAAGAACTCGAAGGCGAAAGTAAGTAATGATTCAGTTGCTGACTTGCAGAAGCAGATGGGGAGGCTGTCTGCTGAGTTTCCTCCTGATAACAAACAGTTTGTGAAAGTCAGAGCTAAACTCAATGCCAAGATTGGCATAGGTGGTGTCTGTCCCACATCTAACAGAGTGGCTCCAGTAAACGGAACTTATGAGCATGGTTTTGCTGCGCCTTATGATTATCTAGTTGAGAATGCCGGTGACTATTACGTGACATGATTCATCATGGAAGGATGTACAACATGCTACATTCAGCTTGGTTTAATATTTAAATAATGGTGTCACTTTGCCCCTTGACTCGGCATTCGATCGTTTTGCTCTGTTTTCTTCTTTAGCAACGAGAAGCCAAGGTCATTTTTTTGCCTTGTGAAAGATGATATTGTGAATAGCTCATTCTCTCGCTGGATGCTGCATTAGAGGCTGCTGGATGGTGGGTTCTAACCCTTGAAGATGATCACATCAAACACAAAAATTGATGTATGTCATTATTATGTTTAGCAAATTGGTGAATGCTGTATGGAAATTGAATCAGCACCACCAAAATGACATGTATTAAGGCAGGGTTACTATAGTATAAAGCAATTACTCTTATCCAGATTATGCTAATTTAAAGTCACTTATACTGCTGCCCCTTTGAAGCAATTAGCTTCAGGCAAACTTTCAAGGGGATGTTGGATGGTATATATTATTGGCTATGTAATAAACTTTTTCAGTCCTTTTTGAGTAATTTTTATGACTCAAGAAGGCAATCTAACTTTGAGAGTTAGAATTGATGCAGTCGATATGGTCTTACCCTGTGTTAGATTATCATCTCTTTCGGCTAGTTTTCTGTTTTATTGTGCGTCATTTGAAAAATTAGCCAGAAATTTTTTTATATAATTTAATTGTTTTTTATTTTAAGTCGTGGTTGTATAATCATTGAAGATATTTTAAGATTCTGCACAACTCAAATTATTAAGATGACAAGCGAAATTATAGGTTTATGTCTTGTGATAAAGAAATATGAGGCTGATGAAAAGAAAAGAAAAGAAAATGAATATTTGAGACTTGAGACTTGTATTAGCAGCCGATACCATTTAACCTGTTAGAATTTTCATAATACTTATTGATGATTTGTGTAAATTTATGAATTCTCATATCATCTTTATAATTTCGTGTTACACTTGAAATGCCGCCCTGCGAGGCCTAAAACCCAAGCTTCAGGTTCGGCACTCCCAAAAGCTACCTGGGCTTCACACAACGAAAACCCCGTTTAGTGTCGAACGGAGGAAAAACCTTTTCTGATATTTATGCCAATCCCTATATTTTTGTATTTAGTTGAGTGATTTTTACTTCTCTAAATAAGAAAACAAGAAAACATTTTCTATCTTCAATTAACATCATTTTTTTTACTGTACTTTCTCATTCTGTTTTACTTTCAATTACACAAACCCAATAACTTTTCCCCCTTTTGAGATACAAATGCATGTTTTAGCAGAGCCTATAAGGACCCTAGGAGTCTTTGCGGATAAGTTGCTTATCTTCCAGGTACATTCCTAAACATCCCTTTGGAACACCGGTATTAGACCCAATAACCTTTGTTTGCCTTTGTACGTTGCAATTTCATTTCAAGGCTACTCATGATTATGGGTATATTTAGATTGGTGATAAAAATCACTTTTTCAACACAATTTACGATTTAAAATATATAAGAGAAGTTTTATCTCCAATTACATCAAAATACTTTTATAATGCTACAGGGCCTATATGAACTTGTGAAGAAGGCTTCATCAACACATGCAGCAAGCTCAATTATTCTCAGTCACGTTCTAGCACATTCTATTACGCAATATATATATATATATATATATATATATATCTATCAGTCTACATAGGAACCAAACTTGTCTCAGGCACATTTCAGTTCCTCCATCTACTGCCACCAAACACAGTTGTTATATTTAGCATCCAAGCTTATGCCCCATCATCTTCCAGGTTGTTGACCCGTTCGCATTCGTCAATCCATTCACTGTATCTGTATCATTGCAAAACAGATTCTTAAGTCGTGTGTGTATTGATGCACGTATGTGCGTTTGTAAGAGGAAAAAAGAAGGGTTTCCATAAATTGATGGCAAACTACGTACATGTCTATGGGCTCGGACAAAGCTGCAAATACAAGAACAAATCTGGTTAATAACTATCAGCAATGCGTGTGATCTCAGCGATGTAAGAACTAAGAGTCTAACTATATGAAGTATAGAGTTAATCATAAAGTCATTCCAGACAGAATAGAATAGGGTTAATCATAGGGTGTTGAGCATCATGGCATTATTACGAATTCAGTAGCTAATCCCATCTAATAGAATAAGACCTATTATAGATTTATAGTTGTTGTTTCACAAAGAGAAGGGGGAAATCAATATGCATGTTTTGCCACGCACCCCAGAACTATCATCGACTACGAGAATAAATATATTGTTTGCCTACACTTCAAAAACCACACGTCACCACTAACAGTGGTTAGGTTGAGTGGTGGGCACTTGATACCCTTCATGCAAGCTCTTGGATTTTAGCTCTGTGAATGGAGAAAACCACACAATATAGTTTCCCGCTTTCCCCACATTTAGAGCCTATCACAGCTCCAATTCAAATCATTTGGTAATATATGATTCTCACAAAAAATGTCATGGGACTCATGAGGACCAGCTTGGTAGACCAAATAGACATTGTAAAACAAGGAAGGAAAGGAAATCTCTTTCCTCCCTTGATACCTAACACTGACAGAACCTCATGTCTACAAAGTAAAACGAAGGAGAATCGCCAATAACTTCATAAAAGGTAAACAGCATCATAAGTAAAAACTAAGCATATTCCACTATCAAGTGGGTCTTTAATATATTTTTAATGCCCTCCTTGATATGATTTAATCCTTATTTCTATAAACAGTACCGGCCATGAAGATAGAAAATGAAGGCCAGCCCAACACATGCCTAGGAATTAATTATTAACCATTTCAAATAAATCAATGTCTTTGTTGCTAAAAAGTACAGATGTAAAGTAAGGGTGGGAAACACACCTGTTATGGTAGTACTAAAACTCTCTTGGCATATCCTGCAAGAAGCTTCCCCTATAAGGTTCTTCATATCACTGTCACAGAGTATGCCGAACATGAGTATACAAGTGAAATCACCCCCATCTTGAACATGAAAAGTTTCAATTATATTTTAAAAAAAAATCTTGCAACGCCTTTAAAAATAGTTAAAAGATGTTTACATGCGGCATTCAACACCAGAGCCGTGGTTGCAGAAGGGGCAGCTGAACACAGTGTCAAGCTTATCCATTCGTTTCTTTGGAGGCGGTTTTGCTCTTGATTTCCTCTTTCCCATAGCTTAAATTCTACATTTCATATATAAATGCATATGCATCAAAAGTTTAAAATCAAAACCTCTTACAATAACAAAGGTTCAGCAATTGATCTAAACAATCCACATGGCAATTGACAGATCACGAACTTATCAGACCTTCCATGCTATTTTGCCAAATTTTATTTCATTTTGAAAGTAGATCCTTCTCACCTCCCTATACATAGGACGATCCTAATAATGGTCCTCCAAGATCAAAATTTCAAGATAAATCAATAAGTCAATATATAATATAAAATCTATACCAAGTTGTACTATTCAGTGTGACTTAATTTTCAAATTCCATGCAACATACAATGCCCACATTTTGTTTACAACTCGTTTGGAAGTCTGTTTGAGAATATATTTTATGGAGTGCGAAGCAAAACCCAAGTTTTGGAGAATAAATTTTGGGAGAATAGCTTTTACGGATTCCGAGGTAAAACTTAGGTTTTGAAAGGTGATTATGTTTGAGAAGTTATTGCCTTTTACGGAGTTTAAGGCAAAGAGTAAGTATAAAAAAAAAAGGAACGGGAAAGAACATTTATTATGAAAGAATGTGATTTGACAAGAAAATAACTTTTTCTAAACCTAGATTCCAAACATATCTTTTGTCTCTAGAATAATTTTGTAAAAAAATGTGAGTACTTGAAAAAAAAATAGGCTTCCCACCTAGGAGCCAAACGAGCCTTTAGTTAATAGAAAACTAAAACCTACCAGGGCAATAGATCCTCATAAGCAAATATTAGCACGATCAACAGCTCTTTTCCTTTTCACTTTTTTGAAAGCCAACTTACTCATTGTTTCAAAACTATCCGACAGCCAAAAAAGGGGCACCCTCGGTGCAGTACATATTAATCCCACCATAAATGTGATGAAAACAACTGAGAATTTGAGCTCAAACTAACCGGATAGATCAGTCAAAGTGATTATGGAAGAGATTACATAGCCTAAAGGTCGGAAGTTCAAACTTCCCCTGGCCCCCTCCTCCTTCACACATAAACTCCACAATTTCCCTGAACTCTTACCCGCAAATCAGCAGATAATTAATCTACCAAAATTTCATAATAGCTTAGCGATGCTTTCAAACAAAGAACAAAACTTTTTGAAAACAAATTTATCCCCTATTCCATCTGCCTCCCCAATTATCGAGATAGGAAACGGAAATCAAATCAAACCCTAGTCAACAGGAAGTTCAAGCATAAGATGCAGAAAGAACATGGTTAGACAAATAAATCAAGAGCAATAAACCAAATGTAGAAACAACAATCGGAAAGAGAAAACCGAAAGCAGCATTTTCTTGGATTAAAGAATAATCTTTATCCAAAACAATCACCAACTTAAAACCCAATCTCTCAACTCAGTCGTATAGCAGAAAGATCGACTACAAGATAAATTAGAACGAAATAAGTAAAAAAAGACGAGCTCAGTCATCTTACCTCGTGAATTTCTCTGTCGTCTCTGCCCGAAGGAGGAGCTTCTAGAGTGAACGGTGGCTGGTCTTTGTAGCCAAAGGGAGCGGGAGAAGAAAATTGAAGCTGAAATAGCCATACGCGCGAGCGCGTGTGGACAGATTTTCTTCAATTCAAGAACTAGGATAAGTTTGCGGCTAAAAATTAATTGTAAAATTGAATATTTCATAAAATATAACTAAACTTTCTTAATATACAACTAAACTTTTAAATTATGCGTAATTGAATTTTCATATATGTAACTAAATTTCTATAAGGGTTTAATAGCATGTTTCTCTTTAATTCCCAATTCTCCCTTCATAAAATGTAGAATAAAAATTTAGAAGAACTGCATTTATCTCTTAAATTAAAAAAATAATATCTAACCATTCCAAATTAATAGTGAATTTGTACTCATTATTGATAAATCTTTAGAATTTGGTAAATATTATTTCTATTATTTAAAATATGCAACTCTCCCGAAAATGTGCTTACATTGAAACATTTACATGTTAACATCATTTTACCCAATTTGTTCAAGTTGATATATCAAACAAAATAAAAACAATATAACTTTAGTTATTGAATTCATAGAATTATATTTTTAAAATGTGTGTGTGTGTGTGTATTATATACTGATTTAAATTATTATTTTTTTTAAAAAAAAACTTTCATTCCCACTCCTATATTGTTAACTACATTGAATATAGAGAACATAACAAGGGCATATTAATTGAAAAATAATCATATCCATATCAACCATAAGAGAGCAATAAGCTCATACCACAATGAATCAACTCTTTCTTCGTAGCGATGAAACAGTATTTTTCTGTAAAATGAAATAATTTCCTCCACATATTTACCTCAATTTGTGTAAAAGTATTTTTCTACCGTACTTCCAAATGGGCACATGTTATTAACACTTATATTATTGTATTAATGTGTCTTTTGACTTAGCGTTTGCAGGGTCCAAACAGCGTTCAGCTATGTTTTTCTGCAAAATGAGATAATCTCCTTAACATATTTGCCTTGATTTGCGTAAAAATACTTTTCTATCGTGTTCTTAAACAAGTCTCTATCATTTTGATCTTTTAATTTTTTTCGAATTATGGGGACTCATGAGAAGCTGACCTATATATATATATATATTATTAACCTTTCTTGAATTTTTCAATATTTTTTAACCTTCAAGGGGTTTTTTAACCAGCACCGGCCTCCGATTCAACAGCCAACTTGACAGAATTGTCAATTGGTTTGTCGGCTTCTATTCTGGTCTTTTTACTGTGCTCTTATATCATTGGTCATGTTGTTCCTTTTCAATTATGAGGAGCAACCAACGGTTGGTTGGATCGAGTGGAAAGCGGCTCGTTCCAGCTTAAGTTAGGTCTCGAGTTCGAGCTTTGTGAATGCAGCAGCCACCGTTGGGAGACCTTCCCACCTTTCCCAAGTGTGCGATGCGGATCGAGTCTGGATTAGTTGGAGCGAAGCTCCGGAGACCAGCCGGGCGGGTAACCAAAAACAAAATTATGAGGAGCAACAATAATGAGACAACAAATAGAGATATGTATAATGAACTGAACTGAAGTACTTACCTTCTATGAATTATATATATGTATATGTATATCATGGATATCGTCATTTCTTTGTGGTTTTTGTTTACTATGAAACTGACCATTCAAAATGAAAAGGATGCCTTCAGACACATAGAACCCGTTTTTCCTTTTTGGGAAATTACTATTGGGTTTTAAACAATGTATTTAATTAGAGGAAAGTTTGAATAACAAGTTATTAGTAACATAAAATATACTGTTCTAGAAATATATGTTTGTCATAACGTTATAAAAGTGCATTCATGTATTTTGAGATAAAACTTCTATAACATGTTTTACGTCGAGCCCGTAAATTTTGTTAAAAAAAGTAGTCTATATCATTAATTTATACAGGTCCAAAGTGGATATCGCGGGTGAAAGTGTTTGTTTTAATTTTGGAAAAATGAAAGTCAAATGTTTGGTAGCTAGGAAAAGGACCAAATTTTAAAGGTGCATTACAAGCTTTTGCAAACCACTTTGCAGATTCTTGAAGTTCTACTGAAACTCAATTGCAGATTTGTGATGCACTTTTAAAGACCTTTAAGATTTGGTTCCTCCTTGGATTCTCTTATGTCCAATTTCTTCTTTATATTTTTTTTTTTGAGGGGTAGTGGAATGTTGCTGGTAAGAACATATTCTTTTTAATATAAATATATAATGGCTGCGTTTGGAAACATGTTGGGGAGCCCGTTTTGGCTCCCCAAACCCATTCTCACGTAAGTCGAGACAAAATTCCTCTCACATAAAGTACCTCGGAATCTGTGTCCGTTTTCCCAACGGGTTTCCAAACGAAGCCAATATCTTATACTAATGGGTTAGATTATAACATTATCGTGCTAAAAAAGGCATAATTAGAAGATTGTGTATTGTACAATTAAAAAGCTAATTAAAATTGAATAATTGGTATCAAGGAGATTTATGATATAGAGCGAAAAATTGCCGATAACTGCTTTAAGATTGTTGTCAAATTCACAAGTTGACTTTTCAAGTTCACTGTTTTTATGCTTCTATCTCATAAAATTGTATTAACTCACTTTTAAACCCAGTGTCAGCTGCAAACTTGATTAAACCTGCAGATTCAATTAATAACCAAATTGACCATTTTGCAGTCTCTAGTTTGTAAAATCATGTTAACCCACTCTTAAACTCATCTTAATTTTTTAGATTTGATTCTAATTAGTGATT
>JANTPZ010061173.1:0-17287 GCA_025593235.1 Vachellia pachyceras | reverse complement strand
ATTTTCCTTTTTCCCTCTCCTTTCTTGGTATTAATTACTGCCTAATAATATGCTTATGTAAATTAAATGCGATGAGGGGGAAAATTCTTGGAAGATTGTAATTCAAACATATGCAAAGGCGGATGGTGGATGGAAGCTTGTGAAACATCACATTGTACATGTATTGGTGCTTGGTGAGTTTGAATGAATCTGCAGCTTTCACCTGCTATTATGCAATTTGATTGATTGTCACTTGTGCTGATTACTTAAATTGGCCAATTTTTTTATACAAATGAAGGCATTTTTCTTTTGGGTTAAGCACCATTATTCTTCTAGTAATTATATTTAAGGTAATATCAAACACTATATATGAGCACCTCTTTCAGCAAATACTCAAACTTTGATTAAGCATGTTGTGAAGTTGTGAGGAACTAGTTTTTTTCGTTTGATAAACTCTCATTAGTTCTCTTTTACTAAACCCAACTCATTGTTATATGGTATGAGAGATTAATTCCTTTTGCTAAATCTGACTTCTTAATTAGTAAATAGAGGCCATTTTGAGTGTGAGATTATTTGTTCATTTCAAATTTACAATCAATCTTGTCGGACAAAATACTAAAAATTTATTTTGCAGGAATTTGAGGCCTTTGACAATTGGTTTTATTTGAAGATGTTAAAATCATATATTTAACAAGTCTCAAAGACTATGTCCTTGATAAGTGGTTTGGAGGCTCTGACAAGTTCCAAATATTATATCTCTTGGTTAAAATTTAATTATGATTTTCCTATTAAGAATTTTCAGATATAATTGCTTTATTACATTGGAATTGGTGCTTTAGAAATTTGATGCTGTTGCAGGGTGTTTAGGCATGTATTTGGCATAGAGGAACAGTTGTGAATGAGGTGGCCAAAACATTCATGTAGGAAATCATCTTGATCTATCAGTTGATTCAAAGAATATTAATTGATATGAAAATATAAGGAGAATAATTTATAAATAAAAAATTACTTTCATAATTTTTTTTGAAAAAACTATTTAAAGGATGTAAAATTATGTGGATATTATTTTTTTTTTTTGCTCAATATCTGGATATTATTGTTTATCCTCTTTTGGATCAAAGTTGTTAGAAATGAAAACGCAAAACTGTTGACAAAGAAAATGGGTTTGTTTGGCGGAGCTTTTGAAGAAGCCAAACGCACGTTCAACAGTATTTTTCCGCAAAACGAGATAATCTCCTTCACATATTTACCTCAACTTGGGCAAAAGTATTTCTCTACTGCATTCTCAAAAGAGCACTTTACAGGAAACATGTAATGTTTGTGACAATATATTTTTGGTCAAGAAAGGTAAAATTGGTGAAAAGCAAAAACGTCAAGTAGTATATATAAGAAATATTTTTAATGGCATGTATTAACTAGTTATGAAAAAGGGAAAACGGATTTCACTATCCATTTAATACCCAATAATTTTTATTTAACATATTAATGTTAGACTTAGCTGAAGTGTGTTGCATTAAATTTAACCAAATTTTTGTAAGCATAGAAAGGATTAGGATTTATTATGACGAAACGTCTCAAGCAAGTCGTTGTGGTATAGTGGTGAGTATTCCCGCCTGTCACGCGGGTGACCCGGGTTCCGATCCCCGGCAACGGCGATTTTGGTCAAACATGGAGCTGCCAGGTGTCAAAGTCTTCAGCTTGGGTCTGTGGTTTTATCTGTTTCTTAATTTTTTTCCCAAAGAAATGATATGCGTTGTTTATTTTATTCACCCAAAAAGCACATTATTGTAATACAACTTACAAAATTATTTCAATTATTTAAAATAAGATATATTTTTCCTGTGTTTGAACTCGAAGCCTAAAATGACAGCTTGTAAAACGAAAATCGATACAGGATGACTTTAGTTACCTTTTAGTTAAGTGGTTACAGCTGTATTGTTATATTGTTACTATTTTAGTTAGGATTCAGTTGCTATTTAATATATGCTGACACGTGTATAAAGGCACCAAAAGATCCATTGGTTAAGATATAATGGATAGTTCATTGATGCACCAAAAGTCATCTTGTCTTGGTCTTCTCCCGCTTTCTCAGCGGCTTCCTTTTTCACTTTCCCTTCTCTGAAACATAACATGGTATCAGAGCCATGACAGACGCTTCCACCGCTGCTGCAGTTCCTTCCGACGCCGGCAGATCACATTCATCCACCTCAGATGCTGTTGTCGCTGATGGAAGGATGAACACTGATCCAACGCAACTCGTCTCGAGCCCCTTTTATCTACATCCTAATGAGAATCCTTCCTTGATTCTCGTTACCCCTGCTCTCACAGGACCAAATTATCACACATGGTCCAGATCCATGAAAATTGCTTTGCAGTCTAAAAATAAGCTGCACTTTGTCGATGGCTCCATTTCCGCTCCCTTGGTCTCAGATCCATTGCATTCTGCTTGGCTCCGTTGCAACACCATGGTATGCACATGGATCACACGTTCTTTATCACCTACAATCGCTCAGAGCATCTTATGGCTGGACAAAGCATATGATATATGGTCAGATCTTCACGATCGTTTTGCTCAGAGCGACATTTTTCGCGTTGCTGAACTACAGGAGGAAATCTTCTCCCTCAGGCAAGGTGACTTATCTGTAAGTGAATATTTTACTAAACTCAAGATCCTTTGGGATGAGTTCATCAGCCTTCGCCCGATAATTCGTTGCTCCTGCAATTTCACCTGTTGTTGCACTGTTTACCGTGACCAAGATTATGCCATTCGGTTCTTGAAAGGACTCAATGACAGATTTTCAAATGTGAAATCACAGATCATGCTACTAGATCCTTTGCCTTCTGTTAACAAGATATTCTCCTTGGTCCTACAGCAAGAACGAGAGATGCACTTAGGTACTGCATCAATGGTCCTCTTTAACAAAGGACCACCACGCAATTCTGGAGGCTCATCTAAAGGCCAGAATAAGGATGCCAACGCAAAATTTTGTACCTATTGCAACAGACCAAGACACACTATTGACACATGCTACCGCAAACATGGCTTCCCTTCAGGCTTTAAATTTCGAAATCAGCCTTCTGCATCAACTTATAATTTTCAATCTCATGATCCATCTTCTGTGCCAGAGTTGAAGAATACTCCTCTTAGCATCTCTCCTACTCCCTCATTTCAGTTTACACCAGAGCAATACCAGAAACTCATCCAGCTTGTCCAGCCTGCACCATCAGCTAATTCCTCGACCAACGGCCCAGCTGTTCACCACATAAGTTCCCTTCCCTCACTTAGTCCTGACTCAGGTAATATCCATACCGTAGCTACTATTTCCTTTCATATCTCTTGGATCATCGATACAGGAGCTACTGATCATGTATGTCATTCTCTTCATCTATTCAAAACATACCATAACATTTCTCCCACCCCTATTAAGCTTCCTAATAACAGCTATATAACTGCTACCATATCAGGGACCATATGTCTCTCTGACTCTTTTATCCTTCACAATGTATTCTACATTCCAGATTTTGCTTTTAACATTCTTTCTGTCTCCAAGTTCACCAAATTTGCTCAGAGTTGTTTTATTTTTCTGCCTACTATTTGTTACATTCAGGCGCTCTTCCCTTGGAAGACGATTGGTACAGCTGAAGTATTTGAGGGACTTTACATTTTCAATCCTGCAACATCCAGACACACCGTGGCTGCTTCTACCTCTGATATCCCAGCTTCCACCAGTTCCTTTGATTTGTGGCACCATCGTTTAGGTCACATCTCTCACTCCACTTTAAAAATTTTACATAAGCAATTCCCTATCATTTCTTGTAATGCTCAGCTTGCACCTTGTGATGTATGCCATATGGCTAAACAGAAACGTTTGACATTCCCTGTAAGCACATCTAGAAGCAATAAAGCTTTTTCTCTAACTCATGTTGACATATGGGGCCCCTTTTCTGTTCCATCCATAAGAGGTTTTCGATATTTTTTAACTATTGTAGATGATTTCAGCCGACATACTTGGATTTTCCTCATGAAATCAAAATCAGAGACTAGAATGTATCTTCAATCATTCATTAATCATATTGAAACCCAATTTGACACCACAATTCAAACTATTAGGTCTGATAATGGCATTGAATTTTTTATGGAATCTTTTTATCAATCCAAAGGCATTGTTCATCAAACTTCTTGCATTGATACTCCTCAACAAAATGGCATTGTTGAAAGGAAGCATCAACACATTTTGAATGTTGCTAGAGCTCTTTTATTTCAAGCTAAACTTCCTAAGCTTTACTAGTGTTTTGCTGTTGCACATGCTGTTTTCATCATAAATAGGTTGCCATCTCCAATTATTCATCAACATACACCATTTCATTTGATACATAACAAACCTCCAAACTATTCTGACTTGAGAGTTTTCGGTTCTTTATGCTATGCTTGTACACCTTCACACAATCGCACAAAATTTGATCCTAGATCTTCAAAGTGCATTTTTCTAGGGCTCCCTGCACACACCAAGGGTTTCACTCTCCTCAATTTGCATTCTCACCAAATTTTTACTACTCGGGATGTCATTTTTTATGAATCACTGTTTCCTTATGATATTACTACATCACAAGATCATGCTGTCTCTATGCCAGTTGCTACACCTTTGTTAGAACATGACCTTGAACCTGTACCCAGTCCCACTTCTAATGATCAATCTGCCTCTTTACCAACATCTTCTCTTACCTTCCCTGCACCCACCATAGCTGATCTTCAACCCAGTCCACCACCTTCTTCTCTTCCCCCCACTCGAAATTCCTGCAGACCAAGAAAACCACCTACCTATTTGCAGGACTACTATTGCTCATCTCTCAATACTTCAGCTGCACCACCTCCCTCAGGTAACAAATATCCACTTTCATCTGTTCTTTCCTTCAAATCTGTTTCACCCTCCTATAAACGTTTTTGTTTACACCTTTCCTCTGATGACATTCCCACTACATACCGCCAAGCATCCAAATTCAAGCCCTGGAGAGATGCTATGCAATCTGAAATTACAGCCCTGGAACAGAATCAAACTTGGATCCTAACTCATTTGCCCCAAGGGAAAATTCCCATTGGCTGCAAGTGGGTTTACAATAAGAAATATAAGTCTGATGGTTCTCTTGATCGATATAAAGCCCGTTTGGTTGCCAAGGGTTTCACCCAAACTGAAGGCATAAACTATTTTGACACTTTTTCCCCTGTTGCTAAGATGACTACAGTTAGATTACTCATGGCACTTGCCTCCACTAACCATTGGCATCTTCACCAGCTTGATGTGAATAATGCCTTCTTGCATGGTGACCTTGAAGAGGAAGTTTACATGACATTACCTCCAGGATTTCATTCTTCTGATCCTTCACTGGTTTGTAAGCTTCAAAAATCTCTCTATGGTTTGAAACAAGCTAGCAGAAAGTGGTTCCAGAAATTATCATCAGCACTTCTTTCCCTTGGTTACACTGAATCCAAGGCTGACTATTCATTGTTTATTAAATCCTCTTGTTCCAGCTTTACAGCCTTGCTTGTATATGTTGACGATATTCTTTTAACTGGAAATGACATTTCTGAGATTGATCATGTGAAACAACAGCTAGATTCTCAATTCAAAATCAAAAATCTAGGTCCTGTCAAATATTTTTTGGGCTTGGAGGTGGCCCGTAGCAAAGCAGGAATATCCTTGTGCCAAAGGAAATTTGCCACAGATCTCTTAACTGATGCAGGGTACCTGGATTGCAAACCAGCTACCACACCTATGGACAGAACCACTAAACTGTGCTCAGATGCTGGAATTCCTCTCCTGGATAAATCTTCCTATCGTCAACTAGTTGGGCGCTTGATGTACCTCACCACTACCCGTCCAGACATCTCATTTGCCACTCAACAACTGTGTCAATTTATGGCCAACCCCACAGACCTTCACCTCAAGGCAGCACATCGTGTTCTTAGGTATATCAAAGCAGCTCCAGGCCAAGGTCTCTTCTTTCCCTCTTCTTCTACTGCTCAAATTAAGGGTTTTAGTGACAGTGACTGGGCTGCTTGTATGGAGTCTCGTAGATCTATTACTGGTTACTGTGTATTCCTTGATAATTCACTCATTTCTTGGAAAACTAAGAAACAACCCACAGTGTCAAGGTCCTCCTCAGAAGCTGAATATAGGGCTCTTGCTGTGACAACATGTGAGATTCAATGGTTGTTGTACTTACTTGATGATCTACACATTCCTCATTCAAGGGCTGCCTTACTGTTTTGTGACAATAGATCAGCTATTCAAATTGCCTCAAATCCAACGTTTCATGAACGCACTAAGCATATAGAGTTGGATTGTCACTTGGTTCGTGATAAAGTGCAAGATGGAGTCATTCGTCTTCTTCCTTTACGATCACATGATCAGCTTGCTGATTTATTCACCAAGCCACTGGCTCCAGGACCCTTCCATTTTTTACTTTCCAAGCTGGGCATGATTAATATACATGCTCCAGCTTGCGGGGGGGTGACAGCTTGTAAAACGAAAATCGATACAGGATGACTTTAGTTACCTTTTAGTTAAGTGGTTACAGCTGTATTGTTATATTGTTACTATTTTAGTTAGGATTCAGTTGCTATTTAATATATGCTGACACGTGTATAAAGGCACCAAAAGATCCATTGGTTAAGAGATAATGGATAGTTCATTGATGCACCAAAAGTCATCTTGTCTTGGTCTTCTCCCGCTTTCTCAACGGCTTCCTTTTTCACTTTCCCTTCTCTGAAACATAACATCTTTAACCAAGCCTTTCTTTGTAAGGTACCAAACTGTTCCAAATATAAATTTAAAACAGCAAGTTTCTGGTTCAATCACAGCTCACAATATTTCAAAATGGGACATTAAAATTTCAAAGAAATGGAAGCTAAAGCAATGATAGATAAATTACAATAAAAGGTACAGCATCAAACAGCTTCTATTGTTGAACAACTACATACCTGCTGCCTTAAGAAGCAGAACTGAAGCCGGTGGTGTCTTCAATATGAAGGTAAAACTTTTATCCTGCAAGAATATATAGTATAATAGTGAAGAAGCAAGAAATTAAACACCCCGCAAGGAAAAATCAAAAGGCAGAGAAGGGGGAAAAGGACGAAGGTAGGAGAGAAGATCAACACACATCGTAGACAGTGATTTCCACAGGAATGACATAACCGGCTTTGTCAGCAGTCTTGGCATTATAATCCTTACAGAAGGCCATAATGTTTACACCCTTGGAACCAAGCGCGGGGCCAACGGGAGGTGCAGGGGTGGCCTTGCCAGCTTCAAGAGCTAGCTTTATCATTCCAATCACTAAGAGACACAGTAAGCATCAAAGTACTGTTCAGTGAGGAGAGGAAGAGTGTGAATAAGGGAAAAGAAAATAGTGGTACCTTTCTTGGCCTTGCCACCGGGCTTAGGAGGAGCCATGGCGACAACATTGAGTCGCCTGGGAAGTTGCAGAGAGCGTCTTCTATTATAAAACTGGAGAGAAACGTTGGTGGGGCCGAAAGAGAAGATGGCAGAAGAAGAAGAAGAGTAACTCAGTGAAGGAAGAGGGCGTTGACAGGCGAGGTGAATTGACGACATGGAATCGTTGAGAGGAAGAAGACGAGGGATTCTTGCCGAACAGAGAAAGTAATCGATCAATTTGGATAAAACGCCCTTATCCTATCGTCTCCTTCCTGGAGCCCCTGAATGAAACCTATTAACCCACCACTCTCTCCCAAGTTCAATGCTCCAAGGCCTCTACTAATTCCTAGATTAAATTTTACAAAAAACAATTATTAGAATATTTGCATATTTATATTCCTATATTTAATTACTCCTATGTTAGTTAACCTAAAATTTATTTAATTAATTTGATTATATTAAGAAATTTAGTTAAATTAATTAATATGATATATTTTTTAAAACATTCTAATTATATTACTCAGTTCTATTATTCTTTCTTTTGATTATCATTAAGCTCTTGAGGGTGGAGAAATGCTTACATATTTATGGAGTATCAAATCATCTGTGTCGAGTCCAATGAAAAATATCAATTATGATAAATATGAACTTTTCAATTAAGATAGGGGGAGTATTAGATATAGGAATTTACACACATTCCTTTGATTATTTTATAAGTAACTTATAATGTGCCCGTTTGGGAACGAGGTAGAGAAGTACTTTTACGCAAACAGAGATAAATATATGAAAGAGATTATCTGATTTTACGGAAAAATACTGTTGAATGTGCTTTTGGAAAGTAAATAAACTTTTCAAATAAGCACAATATATTCTACAAAAAACTTTAATTTTGATTGACTCTTTTTTTTAAAGTTAAGCAACTTTTTAATTTTATCCTAATTAACATACATAATAAAGTCAACATAATAATAAATTAGAATAGAATTGTACAATTATGTAACAAATTTAATTGTGCAACTCATAAAGAATTCTTTCTATCTCCTCACTGTAAATATGATTAGATAATTATATAAAAATTAGCTTAAAATTTTTAATGCCTTTTTATTGCAATAGTAATGATAATAAATTAATAACAACGTAACAAAACAGGACTAACAGGACATTTTACAAAACGCATGCCATGTTTGGGAGGATGAAAAGATAAAATATAAAAAGAATGTAAAAGTAGATAAAATAATAAGTATTTATGAAGACATGCACAGTGAAAAATACATTTTTAGGGGGAAAATGAGAGTTAAGAGGTAAAAATGGTTCAGCATTTTTCTTCAAAAAGCATTGCATAAAAGTTTTCAAGGGCCATTTTATACCTGAATTTTTTGAAACATGACAATATTATCCTTATCATTTAAAACATGAATTTCGATTGTTAAAATTAATTAATTTCTCTGCATTATATATTTGTCAACTAATGATTGACTGTTTGATAATTTAATAAAAGAGTAAAATTGCCCATTTCAAAAATTGTTGGGTTTAAAATGCATAGGAAAATTTTTAGATATCCAATGCCCATACTTAAAACTTACACGTTGATTTTACCTTTTTGCCCAAAAAAATGGAGGAAGAGAGACAAGATGATTACAAAAATGATCAAAGTAGCGCAGGCCGAAAATAGGGAGAAAAGAAGGGAAAAATGGGTGGCTCAAGCTTGAGAAATGATTTGCTGCTCTAATTAATAAGAGGGAGTGAACGGCAATAAATTAAAAATTATTATTATTATCATTACTACTACTATTGTATTTCTCGTGAGTTAAATAAATTTGAATCATTGTGCGAGAGCATTATGGCGATGACTTGAGGGGGAAATTTCATTTGACAGGTTATAATTAATATGTTATAATAATATTATCATTATTATTCTACTTAAATTTTTAATTTGCCCATGATCTTTATTTGGAATTTTGTGCTGACTGATGATTGAGCATCGATCAAGACGTATCAATATAAATGTGGATCCTCTCACTATAGTTTGAATCGAAGTCTGAGCTGAGCTAGCATGCATCTTTCCATCTTTTGATGCTTACTGTGCGCATTTCCGCCGTTTAGCTCCGTTCGTTCTTCCCCCTTTACATTACATTCCGCTTTTATGTTTTTCTCTAATGTGATTCTCCAGTTTATCCTTGTGATGCTCATCACCACTACGCTCCGAAGGCTCAAGAGGAAGCTTCCTTGAACTTTAAGCTTTCTGATTCAGATGGGATTGAGCAGACAACACAAGGTCGGCAATGGCTTCTCCAAGAGATGGGTTTCTTTCTTCTGCATTGCCAGCTTCTTCCTGGGTTTTCTTGTTGTCGACAGGTTAGCTCTCAGCTTCAATCCCCACCCCCCCCCCCAAAAATAAAAAAGAAACCCCTAAGATCTGGTACGAAAGTCTTGAACTTGTTGATTCTTTGTTTCTCCAGTTGGGGCTCTAAGCTTCTAGTGTTCTTACTGTTTCCCCAACATCAGTTGTGGATTCTTTTGCTTAGCTTCATTATGCATATACTGGAGAATATCTATATTCATGAACCGGGCTGGTTGGAAGTCTGCGGAATACGTAAGAGAAGTGTTGAAGCTTTCGATTTTAATCTTGAAGCTGAACTGATGTCATATCCTAGCTCATTTACTTAATTCTTTAGTGTTGGTCTAGCGGGTACATTTTTCGAGCTCTCATGAGCGAGAATTTGGTTAGCGAATGCATGTACTAGTATATTTGGTCCTTCGATTTGCAGGTTTGAATGTCATTGACATTTGAGTTTCCTCGTAATTATCATTGATATTCTACTTGAGCATCTGGATCCTGCGGATATTGAAATCATTTGATTCACTAATTTCTTTGGTTCCTGGTTTGCAGTACCTTGGCTTCTTATAGCCCTAATAAGCTAGAGATGTTATTAGTTAAATGCGTGTAGTTGTATTGGTCTCATATTGATGGACTGGAAGTAAGTACTGCTGTTGTGTTTTCATTGCGTCTGTTGCCAATTGCTAGTTGAGAGCCATAGACTGAATAAAAGAACCCCACATTAAAATATACCGAACAACACACCAAATCTTCAATAACTATGGTGTTGAACATTTAAGGGAAAGTTCTGCCTCAGACACATGGTAGGTACTACACTGTCAAACTCACGTGATATCATACAATACAAGAGGCAACTCAGAGAACCCAGAGTCCTTCTGGTATAAACCATGTGAACATACATGCTTCACAAGACACAATAAAGTAGCAACAAAGTGCTTACACCCCCACCCATCGTCCGTGGGTTTAACCGGCGAAGGGATTAAGCCGGTACTCTCATCTAAAAGGGAGAGGGTTTGATCCTGGGAAAGGTCACTTAGTTGTGGCTCCAGTTGCTGCGCTTGGAGAGACATCTCCGCAGCTTAGTAAAGCTTGGTTGACCTACCTGTGTGGCCAAATCTGAAAGGGCTTGCTCCCGTGCCCACAGGGATAAGCTCCAACGGATCATGGGTTAGATGCCCTGCCCTTGGATCGTGGGTGAGCCCAACCCCTTTCCTAAAATTCTGTCACAAAAAAAGTGCTTACACCCCCAACAACATAATTGTTCATGTGCATAATGACTTTGACAGCAAAATGTGCAAAAATTAAGAATTAGACCATTTAGATGCAATGTATAAATAAGCGAGTGACTCATGTTTGACTAAATGTAATGAAAATCTATAGATCAATTATCTTGTGGTTTGTGAATATATAGACTTTTTATCAACAGTCATCCATGTTATGACATGATTATGGTGTTTCATAATATTAAGAACTTCATAATTGTTCCCTCTAAAACTATTTTTTGGGGCGTTAATGTCATCGTTACTGTTTATGTTTTTCTTCTGTTTGATATCTGCTCATGTTTCAATTGGATTTCTGGCATTTTATGAACTTATGATGCTATTAAGTCCTGACAAGCTATTTTGTTAGATGGGTCTTCAAAGTAATGGGTGTAACCCACACACAAAATATGAATTTTGTAGCTTTCCTATGTGAATTACATATGTAAATGTCAATGAGCTATGCCCCTTAACTCCACTATCTTCCATAAGTTGATTATATTATGTCTAACTCCAAGTACTAATTTCGAATGAATGCTATTGCTAGATAGCTCGTACAAGCACAGTTACTTTCCATGTTGTTGTACATGAGGTTCAGGCTCCTCATGGAAATCCTGTGCAGACGTACATCTGATATATATTTGCCAATTTGAATGTGCAAAAAATCTTAACATTTTGAATGTCTGAATGTATATGCTGTTTTTTAGGATGAATTCCTATATTCCTTAATTTCTTTATTGCAGAGTGTAGGTTACAGAGTTCTTCATTTGTAATTCACAGGTTCTGGGATGGTTATCACTCAGTTAAAATAGTCAAGGATGCATCAATTCGGGAAACTTACCACTCGAGAGCTTTGCATCCCTTGGTCAACTGTAATGAGGCAAGTCAGAGATAGAAAGATAAATATTCAAGTCATAATATGCATAGGCTTTGCATCTTAGTGTTCCAAATGATATTACAGGAGACATCTATTCAAGGAGGGGACATCTTTTCTCAAGTTTCACAGACGCGTGACATTATCATGTAAATGTCATTAGTACATGTCGATAAATGCAGCAAAATAAGCTTATATTATTCTTTACCAGTAAAATTTCTTAAAGTTTGTACTTGGTATGACCGCTATGACAATTCATGTTGTTAAACGTAGGGAGCTGGACAAAACAATGTCCTCATTAGAGATGCAACTTGCTGCAGCCAGAGCTGCCAAAAATAAGCGCAAAGAAGAATACCCTGCTTTTGCAAGTTCAGAAGGAAAGCAAATTAAGGATGGGAGGAAAATGTTCTTTGTTATGGGAATTATTACTTCTTTTAGCGGCAGAAAGCGGAGGGACTCAATTAGAAAAACATGGATGCCCCAAGGTTCACTTCTATACTTAGAGCTAAAATATCTTTCATTTTTCTGAATAACCGCAGGAACAAAATCATAACATGCTATCATTAATCACTCAGGAAAGGAACTGAGTAAGCTGGAAGTAGAGAAGAAAATTATAATCCGGTTTGTCATAGGTCACAGGTTGGTATACACCATACTGCATGTAGGGAGGAATACTAGCTATCTTGTGTCATTGTGGAACTTTATGATTATTTATATTGGATTGCATTTTATGGTTGGCACTGGCAGTGCAACTCCAGGTGGTGTTTTAGATCGTGCTATTGATGAAGAAGATGGTAAGCATAAGGATTTCCTGCGACTGGTACGCTAACCTCTGTTGACATTGTTGACATATTATCTCATGTCTAGAAGATCCACCTAATGAATGAAAGGAAATATATAAATCCTTTATCAAGTCTACTAACGGCAGTTAGTGTTGATCCAATAATAAAATTACATAATTTCATTTCATATCTATCAAAATGTCCTCGTGTTCTTGGCTTCTAGCTATTATTCTTTTGACAGATTTAGGTTAGAGGTTGATTGATCCATTTTGTAGTTTTAAGCAAGTTTCTCATTTTTTATTCAATCTAAATAATATGACAGAAGAAATTACATGGTTTTGATACAGAGCTACATGGAGGGATACCATACATTATCCTCCAAAACTCAAACCTTCTTTTCAACAGCTGTTGCTAAGTGGGATGCTGACTTCTACATTAAAGTTGATGACGATGTACATGTAAATCTAGGTTAGTTCTTTTGCATTGTTTGTAATAGTTTTTTGCGATTTGAGAAGAACTTGCAAGTGTCTGTGGGGGTTCTCAGGATCTTGCAACATTTTACAGGCGTCGTTGGCTCAATGTTGGCACGCCATAGGTTGAAACCACGTGTTTACATCGGTTGTATGAAGTCTGGACCTGTCCTTGCAAACAAGTAAGCTAGCAGCATATGAACTCCGTTTATTCATCACACATGCTATTTATAACAACCCTTGAAACTTTATGCAGAGGTGTCAAGTATCATGAACCTGAGCACTGGAAATTTGGAGAAGAAGGCAATAAGTATTTCAGGCATGCAGCTGGGCAAATATACGCAATCTCAAAAGATTTAGCAACCTACATTTCAGCTAATGGGTAGGTGCATTTCTATGGAGCTTGTAGCCTTGCTGTGTTTAAGATCATTGATCGCTTTCCTTTCAGGCATATACTTCATAAGTATGCAAATAAGGACGTGTCTCTAGGTTCATGGTTTATTGGTCTAGATGTTGAGCATATCGGTGAGCGAGGCCTCTGCTGCGGGACCCTCGGTATGATACTCGTATTGCTTGTCGGTTATAAATCCTCTTCGGTCTCTTGTCTGTTCATTTATGCATCAAACCGCTTGTTTGAGAAATGAAACTTTACCAATCAAGAGATGTGTAACCTGTGTTTTACCATGGAGAAGAAGGACTTCATATATTAATTGCTTGCATAACCAGAGTCTTAAATGCAAAATTAGAGCATCAGATTCCAATTCCTTTGCTTGAGCATGAGATATCTTAAGTACCAGTTTATATAGGTTAAATTGGGTTTCCAACTTGATAGACACTTGAAAATGCTACTCCCTCTTGTCCCAAATACAAGGTTAGATAAGGACTTTAATTTCGTGATAAATATGAGATTTCAATTCATTTTGTTTTCTAAATTTATAATTTTCCCCAAAATGTTCCTATTGATTGCTCACATTAAAGAGATTCTTATCAAGTGGGAATTCCAATGTGTATGATTAAAAGTGGGTAGCCTAAAGAAATCAATGCATATTTGTTACAAATAACCAACTTAACTAATTTCCTTAATATGTACATAGACAAGGGTTTGGTGATGCTTGATGATGATATTATTATATTATAAGGGTGATAAGTAAGAGAGAGTTTGTGACGTTGGAATGATAGATTGTGAATGGAAGGCAGAAGCAGCAAATCCGTGTGGGGCATCATTTGACTGGAGCTGTACTGGTATCTGTAAGTCAGTAGAAAGAATGGAGGAAGTACACCGACTTTGTGGAGAAGGTGATGCTGCAATCTGGCAAGTTAAAGCTTTTTAATTAAAACACTCTTATCACATACCAATTATGTTGTGCCTTGTGTCCATTTGGATGAAATATGGTTTTGTGATTAACCTCACCCTATGCCTCATTTTGCCCATATGGATTAAAAAAGAAAAGAAAATAATTGCTTATGAGCTTAAGAAAGATATGTCATTACCAAAAACTTTCACAATAAGTAAGTAGAGTACAATACAAATTTTAGTGCAAAAAACATGTTTAGATACTGCTTGCTTGTTATTAGATTTTTTTTAGAGATTTCATTCATTTTTTATGTCGTTGTAGTAATTCTCGCCCTGAAATTTCATGTAAAACTAAAAGATGAAGAGTTTTAGTTTCTATTGAATTGTGGTATGCAACAACTAGATTTGGTACTCCAAAAAGGAAAACCTAATGGATAACTATATCTTTTTTTAAGTTAGAATTGATCTACCCATTTTGCCCATTTGGTTTAGCGTATTACTTTTTCATCGTGATTTATAGCCTATAATGAGTTTTATTTTGGTTGATGTGAACGTGCTTTGCTTTTGAAACAGTAATAAGATGGCTAGACAATGAAAAAATTTTACTGATACAAGTAAACGACTTCTCGGATTTTCTGGGTTTTATATTTAATTATTTAATTTAGAATAATTTATTATAATTAGTATTTTATTATCAGTCGCCAGTGAACTCAACAAGGAAATAACTGAACTATTTTTATGGGTAAAAAAATGAGTTGGATTAAAAAGTATGAGATAAACATTAAATTTTAAATTAAATCAAGCAATTAAAAGATAATTTAACCTAGTGAAGTTGATTGTGGGTTATATAAGAACACAATAAAAAAGTATTTTTATATAAGTTAAGTTAAATATATGAAAATAATTATTTTATTTTATAAAAAAATACTGTTAAATGTGGGATTGAGCACCATGTAATCTTAGAACTCTGTAGCCTATATCAAGGACGGATCAAGTCAGAAATAACGCGTTGGTCAAATGAAAAAAAGTAAGAAAACGTGAGAAACGAAGGGCACGAGGAATACCAATAAAAGCAAACAAGGGCAGAAAGTTAGGCACCGGGTCGGGCCCCATTTTGATAATTCCCAGCAAAAGCACGGGGTCGGAGCCCACTGATATGTGACAGCAGTTTATTTAATAATAATAATAATAATAATAATAATAATGCGATAATATTTAAAAAAGTCAAACTCATCTTCTACAATATTTTTTTATAAAATGAGATAATCTCATCTATATATTTACTTTGATTTATGTAAAAATACTTCTCTATCACGTTCCTAAACGGACTCAATAATGGGTGTGTTTGGATAGCCCGTTGGGAGAACGAACATAGATTCCGAAGTAAATTTGTAAGAGGAATTTTGTTTCGGTAAGCGCAGAAATATCTTTTAGTTGCTAAAACGGGCTAACCAAATAGAGCCAATGGCAGCAACAACAACATTAAATGATGCATATAATTATTAAAGATTAGAGTCACTAATAAATATTAAAAATAAAATAAATTGAAGTTTTCTATTTAAAATTAAGCAAAATCAACATGAGAAGTAACTCTATAATTAGGAATTTATGATGGAATATAAGTTAAAAAATGGATCAGTAAGGGAGGGGGAAATGACAATTTGAAATAAAGTAAACAATAAAAATACATATTGACCAGATCATATGAGTTGCGGGCAGTGAGAAAACGTGAAAAATGAACAAAAGCCCGAGGTCGGAGCCCATTACATTATACTTAAAAATATTTAAAGAAAAATATGAGCAACTGCCCATCGTCTGTGGATTCAACTGACGAAAGGATTATATCAGTACTCTTACCTAAAAAGAGAGGGTTCAATCCTGGGGAGTGCTACTTAGTTGTGACTCCAGTCGCAGCGTTTGGGGAGGCATTACTACGGATAAGTGAAGTTAGGTTGACCTGCCTGTGTGATCAGACCAAATGGTTTGTTTGGTTTGCTACAGTGCCCGCCGGGACAGGACCTATTGGATTATGATGGGTGAGCCAACCGTCTTCCTAAAAATTATATATAAAAAAATATGAGGAACATTAGTATTGATAATTCCTAATAGTTAGTTTGGGACTTTAACTCATAAATGAGTGGTGTCTGAGATTCTAGCACACTAATTTTTTAAAGGAATTGACGTATGTAAAACAAAATAAGAATTAAAAATAATTTTAATTTTTTGGAATAAATAAATAAAACAAAAGGTGGAGCGTGAACTAATATAAAAAGAAATGAAGGGCATATCTAGCGAGCTAGCAGGGCCTACGATAATCCCACTAACGCGTCTCACAACCTCTTTATCTGATCCTCCTTATCCCAACTGAACCAATTTCTGTCCTCATCTTCGTTCAACCAGTTTCAGCTGCTGCTGCTTCTTCAATCACAGCCTCCATATCTATTCCCTTGTTCCTCATTACTCCGATTTCCTCTCTCTAATTCGAGTGGAGATTGGTTTTTCGGGGTCTTCTCTTTTTCTTCTTCTTCCCTATTTTCTTCTTCTTCATCCCTTCTTTTTCCGTTCAAGCAGGTAATTTCTCTCTCTGTTCCCCCTTCTCCAATATTTTTCGTTCACCCCCTGGCCTATCTGTGATTTTTGCCGGTAGTAGTGCTGTCATCTATGGCTTTGCTATCGGCTTTATTGGGAATTTTGGGGAAATCCTCGGTCGTCGATATATTGGGCGACCTCTTTATTTTTATAGCTTCACTCTGGATTGCGGTTATCGTTGGTGTTTTGGTTGGTTGGGCATGGAAACCCAAATGGGCCAATTTTGGCAGAGACATGTTTGATAGCTTGGTTCCAAATGACACTAATTCTCC
>JANTPZ010061130.1:1357-14104 GCA_025593235.1 Vachellia pachyceras | reverse complement strand
TCTCATATTCCTTGTTATGAGCTCAAATAGAGAAGAGATAATGGAGAATCCGCTCCAATATGCAAATGAATTTCTCCACCGCCTCCTGCAGTTCCTTCTTAAGTAATGTCCCTCCTTCGGTATTCCCTAATGCCATGTTTAGTATGGTGGAATTGGAAGGTGGAATTGGAAATATAATTCATTTCCTATGTTTGGTATGGTGGAATTGGAAATGGAAATTGAATTCAAAATGGGTAGAAATGAATTCCATGATGTAACCCATGGAATTGATTTTTTGACCCCTCATTTTTTTCTATATTTATATCTATTTCCATCATCATTTCCATCTTCATCTCCATTTCCACCAAAATCAATTCCAGCATACCAAACGAGCCATAAGTGTTCGGACCACTCTATTTGTAAACTTTCAAGCTAACTCTTATGATACAGTAGAAAACTTAAATCTAGTTGATCATGTCATATTCTTTCTCTCATTGAGAGAATTTGGGCCTTAATTAAATTATTCTCATTATAAAAAATATTTTATCATATATCCCAATACTATATTGACAAAGGAAAAACTATTACCTACGTAAATGTTTTAGAGTACAAATTTCAAGAAAATTCTCAAATTCAATTTTCTTTTAGCGTTAATTGAAATTTTCGGTTTAATTTTTAATTGTTTATTAAAGACTGTTAGATAAATTGCAATTCATTTTCGAAACAATGTAATTTGCGGATTTAATTTAATAAAATTTACTTGTTTTTTTCCCAAAAGAAAAAAGAATGATGCTAGTTCTTATCTAGATTAGATTCCCTCCATCACATTCGTATGCAATTCTAGCTTCCAAAATGAGACGCCAAAAATCGTTGCTTTTCCCAAGCAAATTCCTTTCCCCTTGGGGGCAAATATTACCTCTTCGTATTATCTAATTATAATATATATTCTGAAATACTTCTATGTATCATTAAATATATCAGTTTGTGAGCAATGCAAAATAATTTTGAAAGAAATAATAAATGCATAAGTTAATTAATTTTCTTACTCTCTAAAAAAATTAACCATTTTATACATCAAGGATCCGAGATAATATTGGTTAATTATCAAATACTTATAAAATTTGGTCCGATAATATCAAATATTTTTTGAAAAGAAAATACAAGGGGAGATGCGAAAGGAAGAATTGGAGATAAATATTCCATTAACAAATTAATTAGAGAATCGGACCCGTCATTACACCATGTAGAAGTTCAATTGCATATTGAGAATGTTAGTTGCGTAACATGAAAGTTTAGTTACATATAACGTGGAAGCTTAATTGCATAATTTGAAAGATCAAATTCTATAATTAATTTAACATTAGGCGAGTTATCCCCCAATTTCTCTGATGAAGAAATGCATTAAGCTAAAATATGACAAAAGTTAATTGGTTTAGGATTTAAATTTTGATTTCAAATTAAATGATGGGTGTATAGATCTTGGACTCCATTCAATGGTCCGCCATCTCTAGAGGACAACTTCAAATTGGAATCATGCATCTTCATGAAGAAGTAGGACCCTACTAATAAATCTCTCTTAGATAAAATGATTTGTTTTGAATTAATTTGAGCCATATAACCAACTCAAACAACTCATGAATTTTTTACCACATTAAGGCTCATTTTGAAGTTATCTTGAGAATAGTTTTTACGGATTCCGAGACAAGATCTAGATTTTGGAGAATATCTTTTACGGATTCTGAGGAAAAATATAGGTTTTGAAAAGGTGATTGTGGGTCCGTTTGGGAACCCGGTAGAGTAGTACTTTTACGTAAGTTGATGTGAAGGAGATTATCTCATTTTACGGAAAAATACAGTTGAATGTGCGTTTGGGCTCCCTATAATAATTTCCAAACAGGGCCTGTATTTGGGAAGTTTTGACTTTTATAGATTATGAGGGAAAAAGTGGGTATGAAAGATGCAAAAAAAAGAAAGAAAAAGTATGAAAGAGAAAATTTATTAGGAGAGAAGTGTGATTTGACAAGAAAATAACTTTTTTAAAATATAAATTTTTTAAAATATAGGTTTCAAACCAAGGTTCTGTATCCAAAATAACTTTTCTGAAAAATATGAGTACTTAGACAAAACTTAGGTTTTAGAGTAAAACTTAGATTTTGAAACCAAATCTAGATTTTGCGTAGTGAAACCAAATAAGCTCTAAGTTGGTCGTGGTCTTATTCATAGATCACTTTTAGTATATTTTACATAGGTTGAAAAAGACATTAAATTCAATTAACTCTATTTTGAAATTCAACAACTTTCTATTTTCTTTTTTATTTAATATAATCGTTTGGTCTTATTTATAGGTAATTTTCAGTATGTTTCACACAAACAAATAAAAATTCTAAACGTTATTAATTATGTCTTAGAATTCAACGGCTTTTAACTTTAACCCTATTTAATATTCACTACATTACGAGAATAAAGTTAACACATAATAAATGAAAGGGTAAAATTGTACATTTACATGAAAAAATTAATGACTGACTTATAAATATGATTAAATAAAACATTGTGCTTGTTTGGAAACATTTAACTCTCACCTAAAAGTACATTCAATAGTGTTTTTCCGCAAAACGAGATAATCTCCTTCACATATTTACCTCGACTTGCGTAAAAGTATTTATTTACTGTGTTACCGAACAAGCCTGCTATATCTTTAACTAAATAGAACCACATGAATACATTATATGATATCTCATAGAAATAAAGTCAATGAAAGATACAATTGTACATTAATATGAAGATTTAATAATACAACTTATAATTAGGACAAAATATAAAGTATTTGCAAGTTCACAGCTGAGAGAGATTAAAATGTTTAGTGTGATTAAACTAAAAAGCACTTACATTATTTTTTTATTTGTTGTTTTTATCTCTTTGTTAACGTGGCTATAACTTAATTTAAATTGATTTTAAAATTTTTATACCATTATTATGTAAATTTTGTACACAACAAATACTCTAATTTTAATTTAGGTCATTCTCCGCAATTATTTAAAGGGGATAAATTATTCAAATTATTTTTATGAAATTGCGTAGTCTGAAAAATAGGGGGAAAAGATGTCTTTGGGTCAATGGATCATTCAAGTTGTTGCTGAATACAATAATTGCTGTCCAATAATTGAATTACGAAAGTACTGCATATTAATAATCAAACCCGTTGTGCATACTCAGTAGGAAGATTCACCTGCAATTTTTAGGTGGACGACGTGGATCGGATTTAGATTAATTGAGGTGAAACTCTGGAAATCGGACGGAAAAAAATAATAATCAAACCTCTTCTTTATTGGTACCCTTAAATCATATATACACAATCAACAGGAAAAAACATAATTAAATAATTTCACACAATTATTCTAATCTTAAGAGCTTTATAATTTCACATAATTAAATATAAATTACATACTGTATATCCAAAGGCTCGTTTTGCTCTAGATTTTGTGGTACATTCAAAGGGTCGTTTGGTTTTTAGGTTTGAAATATAAATTTTAAAATAAATTTTCTTTTTTCTCATTTTTCTTTCCTTTTTTATTTTTTCTACTTACTTTTTATGTAAAAATCAATAACTTCATAAATACAATGGGTCCGTTTAGGAAAGCGGTAGAGAAGTACTTTTACGCAAGCCGAGGTAAATATGTGAAGAAGATTGTCTCGTTTTGAGGAAAAACACTGTTGAAGTGCTTTTTGGTGAGAGGTAAGTGTTACCAAACAAGCACAATTACCTTTAAAAATTTAGGTTTTACCTCAGAATCTGTAAAAATTATTCTCCTGAAATCTATTCTCTACAACTTAGATTTTGGGTCCGTTTGGTAACGCAGTAAAGAAGTACTTTTACGCAAACCGATGTAAATATATGAAATGAATTATCTCGTTTTACAGAAAAATATTGTTGAACGTGCTTTTAAAAAGTAAATAAATGTTTCTTTGAAACATTTTATCTCAAATTCCGTAAAAATTATTTCCATATCCTAACAAATTCAATCGGGTCTATTAGATCGCCTTCCAAGTCCTTCAACAAAGTTTCAACGTGTCACATCTAACAAAAATTCAGATGCGAAGGACCATTTGCGTTGTTGTTGTTGTTCATGTTTGTGCATATATTTTAATATATTTATTATATAATATTATAACGTCACAGATCCTTTCGAACGGAAGTGGCTTTGTCAGAGTCACCTTTGGCTCCCCCATTCATACCCTGTTCTTAACTACTACTTCGGAGGCTCTCTCTCTCTCTTTCTCAGTACTCTGATGGTAAGATCCTCCATGTGAAGCCTCAATCTCCTTTCTTGCTCTTTTCGTCCCTAATCGCTATTGTATATTCCGCCATTCCTGTGGGCACCGTAGCCGGCGGAATTGAAGTTATGGCGTCATTCTCCGGCAGGATGGTGGCCGTCGCCGGCGGTGCTGCGTTGTCGAGTGGTCATGTTCGGCTCCAGCAGATGATGAGGCACGCTGGTGGCTGTGAGGTTCACTTCAGTCACGGAGTTCAGCGTTCGGGGGTCGTGTTGCGATCTTCGAGGAGGAGTTGGAAAATATGGATGGTGGAGGCGTCGGGGCCAGCTGGCGCGTGGGAGAGATCTGACAACGTCGGAGAGCGTGAGAAGGCGAGACCCTGCGGGTACGCGATTGGGGATGTCGCGGCGGAGGGCGGGAGTAACGGTGATGGTATTGTGGCTGTGGTAAATGATCGGAGCAGGGTGAATCGGACTGCGGAGGTGGCGTTCGCCGCGCTTATGACGGTGGTGATGGGAGTCGGGAACAGGGTGCTGTATAAGCTCGCTTTGGTACCCCTCAAACACTATCCATTCTTCCTTGCTCAGCTTGCTACGGCCGGGTACTTGCTGCCCTCCGCCACTCTTTGATTATGAACAATTATTGTTGTGTTTTTTATCAAACAATTACTAGTATTATTGTTTTTCAGTTTGTAATTCCTAAGGCTTTAATTTTCTGCCAAAAAAAAAAATCCTTAGTGCATTATTCATTTGTGTCGAATTATATATTTACATATATGGCCAAGCAAATACTTTTATGAGTTACCACTTCTATAAAAATATAAGTAAGGATTAAAGCGTAACTGTTCATTTATTTACTTTATGGGATACAAATTTAGAACCGACGGTTTTTTAAATTTTTTGATAATGATATTTTCCAGGACTCTGGTCCATGCGATGGTTTGTTTCCGGGCCCCACTTCCGGTGGGTCCGAGCAGTATCAACATTTTTATGGTTCACCTAATTCCAGCAATGTTATCTATTGTATTCCTTGGTTCACCTTTCAGTCCACTGAATTGAACAGTAACTTAACACTTACCGCAATGGGCAACACTGTACCCAACAATGTTATTGTGATGGGGCGCCTTCCGATGAATTCAGAAAGTATACTTGATGATGATTCCACCACATTTTGTTGCATTTTCTGTGCCTTCTTACTTCTATAAAACCAATTTTTTGAACTTCGGGGAATAAGCCGCTTGCATTTTTTTCTTTGTTTGAACGTCAGGAATGACATAAAATGTGGACATCTACAAGAGTTAATATAACCAAATCTAATAGAACATTCTATGTTTCAGATACCTAGCTGTATACTTCTCTATTTTGTTTTTTCGGTACCGCGCGGGCATTGTTACTGATGAAATGCTATCTACGCCAAAGGCACCATTTATTGCTGTTGGTCTCTTGGAGGCTCTAGGTGCTGCCGCAGGAATGGCAGCAGGAAGTAATACTCTTATTCCAATCTCAGAGTTTGGACAGTTTGTATTATTTTAATTATTTACTTGTTTGATAAGTCTGCTTTGATTTTGGGGTACCTTATGAATAATGCTAGCTTCTGTCATCATTTCCGCATGCGGATATTCTTTATAAGTTTTGTTTGTAGGCTGTGGTCAGTCGATCTTGTCTGCGTGGGTTGATCTAACTTGGTTTGTCTACTTAGAACTATTTATAGCATCCATATGCTTTGAATAAATAAACTCAGACTGTAGCTCCCCATGTTAGAACATACTAGTTGGTTAATATAATGATCTTCTGCTTAAGAATTGCAATAGCAGATAATGTACATCACAGAATTTTAAAACATACAACTTTCACTCCCCTTTTTGATTTTTTATGGGCTTTGATTGAACATTTTCAACTTTCCTGTATCAATTAAGCTTAACTTAATTGTTAATATAGCAAACTGTAGTTCATTTAATGATTTGTTTTCTTACTTCTGCATTTTCTTTAACTCTAATTTAAGATGCGTTTGTTGGCGGGAAAAAACATTTGGCATGCATCATTGACGGTCATGCCTTTCTTTTCTGATAGATATCTAGATACTAATATCATTGGGCTGTACACCTTTTGGCTTTTCCTTAGAAAAAGTTTAATGTTGTGCATTTCATTTAATTATGTGTTCTTCTCTCTGTTGTGTCAGCAATTCTTGCTGGAGCTTCAATTCCAATTTTATCTCAGGTAAGTAGCATTGGTAGTCCATTGCCAATATGGAGTTTACTATTAATTCAAATTATCGCTGCAATTGATCAAACTAGATTGTTTCTGTTTCTGTATCTGACACTCGTTATTTCTTTTCCAGATTTAGAATGTGAATGAAAACTAATAAAAGTTTTTAATAATGATACAGAATATTTGGTAGATTATATCTGCATCATAGTTAATGTTATGAGATAACTATTTGAAGAGGGGAAAACAGAATTAGTTGCTCAAGATATTATTTGTCTTTATAGAGGAAAGATCAGCTGTTTAGGTACCTAAGAGTTAAAGAAGAAATGCGCAGGGACGTGTAACCTGCTTGATGACTGATCAGGTTGTTGCATGTTTTAAAGGATTCACCCTGTTAAAATTGTGACAGAAAGGATGAATAGTGATCCGATCCAGGATCTGTCTTAGTTGGCCAGAAGCTGAAACTTTGACTCATAAACTTAATTGTTTTCATGGAAAGAAAAAATTTCTACACTATCATTTTGACCAAAACCTTGCTCTTTGCATCTGCTATCTCATCATTACATGACCGGTTTAAATTTAATGTAGAAGTTAAAGTGTGTATAATTACTTTAACCAACTTCCCTTGCAGAGTTTTCTTGTGTGGCAAATTATTCTGTCAAGTATTTTTCTTGGAAGAAGATATAGAGTCAACCAACTACTTGGATGCTTTCTTGTAGCTGTTGGTGTAATTATTTCCGTGGCAAGGTCAGGGAATGTGAATATGTATGATTATGTTGGCTCAGTTTTTGTGTATAAAGAAGGATAAGGCACTGTTGAATTTTGTATTTGTAAGGAAAAGAATAATGTGTGTAATCATGTCGGCTAGCTAATTCTGAATAACTATCTTGAGTATTTTTATTGATGGTTTTGATATTTGAGATGTTTTGGTCAGATTGCTGTGATGATATAAAGTTTCTTTCTTTTATATGTGAGTTAACAGAAACTTTATTCTGAAACATCTGATAGCTCCCTCATCTTACTGAATTTCATGCTGAACAACTTCTTTTGGTGACATGTTATACTTTTAAATCCTCTTAATGACTCCAACTAGTAATTTACATTATCCCCGGATCATTATCAAAATGAAGTCTGGAAAGATGTATCTTAGACTGTGATGGGTACTTAAGTGGGATGGGGAGCTCTTCTCTAAAAGCTAGCTGTTGAAGTAGAAGAACCAACCCACTTAAATGCCCCATTGAGTTTCCTGTTATACTCAATGTGGGATTTGGTATCCCATACTACCAAGTTTCCACCAGATTGTTGTAATTTTATTCTAAGATGTGGTGAAAGATTTATGACATTGTCATTTTAGATTTCATAAATGATATGGTAACATATGTTAATGTTTTGTGAACTGTTAAATCTGAACTATAAACCAGTGGTTGATGGCATGGACAATGTGACTTTCATGTTTATTCTTTTAATGACCTGATATTTTTGCCTTTGTTTACTTATTTTAGTGGATCTGGTGCTGGAAATTCATTGAAGGAAGGTGGTTTATTCTGGAGTGCTTTGATGATACTTTCATTTCTATTCCAAGCAGCAGATACTGTCCTGAAGGTTGTTGTCTTACTTGATTGCTGTTGGTTTTTGTATTTAGTTTCAAACTTAGTTTCTCTATGGTAACAAGGGGCATCTTCGTTATTTCTAGGAAATTATCTTTCGGGATGCAGCCGAGAAACTGAAGGTGTGTGCAGTAGATAAGTATTTTAATCCTCATATTTTTGCAAATTATGATTTTCAAATCCCTTAATAACACATAGCATTTGATTGCTTGAATCAATCAATATCAATTCTGGTGCGCTAATAAACATGAATCTCCCTCCTCCATAGATGCAGAGAAGAACCACTTACTAGATGTAATTTTGAAGTTAGTGATTGGAAATGATTGAATGCAGATTGAAGCTTGAAGAAGTTTCCTTCTGCTCTTGAGTTTATCTTCAGTTGTCCAGTTGAACAGTAGATAACTAGATCTTTTATTCCGAGACTCCAGCTAGGCTAGCCATGCTTTTACTTGTTGATATACTAGTTCTATGTGAACTTGCTAACTATTTCATATTTTTCTATTTTCTAAAGAGATGGTAATTTACTCTCTGTTTTTTTTGGATAGAAGACAGTCATATATTAAATCATATGTAATGTTATCCAACAGGGAGGTTCCTTGGACCTGTTTGTTGTCAGTTCATTCGGATCTGTGTTCCAAGTAAGTATCCTACAAATTACAATACAATATGTCATACATTAATTCGGTATGCATCTTTTAAATTTCCCATATTAGCACTATTGGATCCTTAACTGCATAAGCATATGATTAATGCAGACACTTTTTCTATGCCTTCTCTTGCCCTTCTTGTCAAAATTATGGGGTGTTGGCTTCAATCAACTACCAAACTACCTTAAAGATGGTGCAGCCTGCTTTCTGAATGCTGGTACATTAACGAAAGGTAAGCTCTTTTTTCTTTTGGTGATCACCAGAATTGTCTTTGCACTTAGAAAATGTTGGTTGTCTCGCTTGGTATCAAATGCATAATTTACAATCTTTTGTTTTTACCATTATATGCCCTCCAGGGACGGGCAAGGTTACTTTACATGTAAAGCTATGCAGAAAATCAAAGTGTGAGAACTAAATATCGTTTCATTTCATAACCAAAACCCAACCAGGGAGAGTTAGAATCTTACTGATGGAAAATATTGTCAGTCTAGTTAATATTTCTAGCATCATTAAACATGTGAGTTTTTTATGTAGGTTATAGGATAGTCAGGATGGCATTTATAGTTTTATGGTTTTAAAACTTGGTGCTCATTTTAGTAATAGCTTATGAAATTCCAGTTTCAGTTGTAAACCTAGAAAGAAATTTTGTATTATCTCCTGGATCAAATGCTTTGGAATTACGTTTTCTCTCTTATTTATGTGATTCTTATGATGGAAAGTTGCAGATTTATTAATTTTTCATGCTGCACTAACATTATCTGGTTTCAGGATGTGATGGTGCCCCATTGCTTCCCTTGCTGTTCATTGTTGCTAACATTGGTTTCAATATCTCATTGCTTCATCTTCTTAAGATCTCTTCTGCTGTAGTATCTTGTCTTGCTGCCACCCTTTGCGGTATGTGATTTATTTCATTCAGGTATATCGATGAAGAATTTAGTAATGAGACCTTCTTAGACTGATGGCCTGATTTTTTTGTTTTCTTTGAGGTCTATAATTGGTGTTGGTGAATATTTTTTTTTTAGTATTTTTGGAGCTTTGATTATATCGGTGGCTAGTAAGGATATTGGCTACTAATAAAGGGAAAAAATAGTTCTAGGAATGGCAGTTATCTTTTCTCTGGAGATTCTTCTTGGCAAAAAGGGCTATTTAGGGTTTTAAGGAGGTGGACAAAGAGTCAGTGAATTCTTGTGTGGAAGTCAAAAGCAGCCTGAAACTGAAAATTTGCATAAGAAAGTATAGTTAGGATTCTATGCAATTGTGGCCAGTAAGGTTGTTTATATGATCAACCGGAGAGATTATGTGGCTGAAAATGATATCATTAGCAATAAACTGAATCATAATTTGTACATGATATATTGTAGTAATTTTATTATTATAAAAAGCAGTAACCTTTTTTTTCCCATTGGGGTGCATAAGCTAAAAGAAGTAGTAATAAAATTTTACCATATTTAGACAACTGGCACTTTGAATATTCTACATTCCTGCTGTGGCAATCTAAATAAAGTACAAAAGAGAAGCTTTTAATACTTTGTCTTTATCCAACCTCTTGAAAGTATAAATAAGGTTGGTATAATTTGATGGTAGGTGGGATTTGGTTTTAAGATGATTTGATAGTTGATAATATGATGAAACTTAATCTGATTCAGTTCAATTTAAACTTGCTGACTCAAAATGTCCCATTCCAACTGGCCTAGTAACTCATGAAAGGGTCTAACCAAAATGATCCACAATGATTAATCTACATTCTTAGAGCTAATAATATATTTTGTAAAAAACAATCTTTTGATTTGTTGCCTGGATTGTCGTACTGAGTCTGTTTAGAGTATGGATATCAGGGTAAGCGTATACGAGCCGGTTTTCTAGTCTTCTATGAGTTAGATAAAACTAGAGAATTTGAATGATGACGCGTTTCTGAATTCAGTAACTTGTGCCCAAGATAAAAATTGCTGATCTTTCTGTACAAGGACTCTTGTCTATGATCCATGATTTAGTTCAATTAAATTTCATTAGATCTTTCAGTTTTTTTATTTTTTTAAAAACAAATTGCAGTACTTGATCCAGTCATATGGCAGTGGTAATAAATTTCTAGTATATGACCCTCTGAAATATTAGAATAATCAATATTGTCTGACAAACTGATTGAGAACATATGTCCCTAGTAAGTGATCCACTTTCCTTGCTCTAGAATTGATAGACCTGTAATTTCTTCATCAAGGCTTGTTTTGTAAATATCAACAGCATTTGGTTCAGGTTGTCTGACACTTGTACCCATATAATCTGACCTGTCTTGGATTAGTCAAGATTTAATGTAACTTTCAAGAACCTATTGGTATAAGCATATCCCAAAAGTGAAAAAACCTTCATTGTAAATTTACAAGGTACAAGGGCCTAATGGTAATATGCGTAAGTTGCTAGGCTGATTGGCAACTATTGTTTCTTCTATATCGGGAGATTATCTAAAGTACTTCAGGGAAAAAGGACGAATATATGAAAAGTGGGCAAAACTGTTTGGTTGGAATAGATGCCTAAAAGACCCATTGATAGGTGCAATCAATTTCTCTTTCTGTACTGTTTTAATTATTTTGTGTGGCCAGAATACCTTTGTGATCCCTACCCTCTAATTTGCCCTCCACGTGGCATTAGTAGACATTATTATTGAACATAATGAACTTATTCATGAGATTTCACTAAATTTAAGCTTTCAAGTTAAAAGTGATTTTTGACACGATGTTGGATCCTCTGTGACTGAATGGTCAAGACTCAAGAGTTCGATCATTGCCACACATCTTGAAAAAAAAAAAAGGCTTGTTAAAGGTTTAAATGCTATAGAAGGATATATGTAGAATCAATACATATATCGATCTTGCACACAGTATAAATAGTGGGTTGGAACTCGCAACTTTTACTGAGAGTGACATGCAAGTCGCTAGCCAGAGGCTTGTCCCCAGATATTTTTACATCTCAAACTCTCATCCAATCTGGATGGAGAAACATAGAAATTGCACATCAAGCAACTATTAATGAGTCTTGACTTGAATTGGACATAAGTTTTACTATTTCTTTTCGTGTTATGAAAGTGTTCATGAGTCAGACCTAACGGACGCAATTCGATTGTGTGTGGCAGTTCCAATATCCATCTACATCTTCACTTTGCCATTGCCGTACCTTGGCGTTGCCTCCTCTCTTCCAACAGGCTTCCTTGCAGGCGCCGCCATTCTGGTTCTGGGCTTGCTGGTTTACGCTTGGATCCCTCCTAGTGGTTCCTCTTCTCCCACCAAATCAGTTCCGACCTAGAGACGAACATGGTACAAGAATCAAAATGGTTCAGCTCTGCTTTTCCTACATGTCGTTCGAGGTGGAAAAGAGAAAAATACTTATTCTTATTCTTGTCATTTCTAGACCAGTAGATTTCCGTCTGCATGTTCTGTGAAGGGAAATAAATAGGGCATTGAATTTAAGCCCCTGTTAGACTTCACTTTAAAAGGGGTTTGAATTTTCTTCTGGGAAATGCTGCTGGTCCCATGCACAGGGGGGGGGGGGGGGGGAGTGAGAGAGCTGAGTATCATATCTAACTTCACTCAAAATCAAAATGAGGTGGAACATGGTTAGGGAAAGTACTAGCTCAGTTTTGTGTGAATCAGCAGCAGGGTTTAGGATTCTCGTGACTCGCCAAGTAATTTTGAAGCTGAAATAGGGTGAGATGCTGAAATATATAATCCAATGGCTTTCATCCCTTATAAACAATGGAGATTGATATAAATCAAACTTTCAATTTTTGAAGCTTTCTTTTGTCCTGATTATATTGGTCGTGGTTGATCATGTCATCTTCAAGTTACTGGCGTATTTTTAATTGCTAAGCAATGACTATTAAAAGTATGAAAAAGGAGTTAAAAAAAGGGAAATTTACTGTTGAGTCCCACATAAGGGACTTATTTATCAAATGGTCCCAAGTTTTAAAATATTTATCAAATGGTCCCAGAGGTGTTGTCAATTTAGCTCATGGTGTTATCAAGGGTTGTCACGTGACAACACCAT
>JANTPZ010060988.1:1977-15601 GCA_025593235.1 Vachellia pachyceras | reverse complement strand
TTTATATTTATTTACTTATACAATTTATTTAAATTTGTCTTCACTCATGAAAATTAATCACCCATTCTATTTAATTAATTAAAACAATTATTAAGGTACTTCTCTCATATAATTTATTTAAATAATTAAAAAATAGGATTTATATGTAGCTTAGTTTCACAATACTTAATTTATGTTTAACTTGCCACTTTAATCCAACTTGTAACTAGTAAGACGTCCGAAGAGCAAAGGAAGAAGAAAGTGTTGGTTAACTGAACTGCTTCTAGAAAGCAGAGGAAAATGTTGAGAAGAGATGCATTTTAACCTACAAGGGGTATGGATGGAAATATAGTAAAATTGATAGGGGTATAATGGTCATAAGTTTTGGCTTCCCTCCAAAAAAGAAAATAAGGGAAGGGGAGGGAATGGGGGGATATATTTTGGGTCCCCTCCCCTCCAAAATTTTAAACCAAACAAGGGAGGGATTCATTTTTCTTCCCCTTCCATCCCCTTCCCCCAACCAAACAAGCCCTTAGCGACGAGGGAATGGGACCTGTTCCTTCAAGGTGGCGTGGCGTCTGCCAACTCGACAATTTTGCTTGCAATAGGTTTGTCTTTGTCCTCTTCACATTATTTTCAAAACAAAGCACGAACGTGGTTTGACTTTGTTAGAAGTATTGCAAACAATTTTTGTCTTTTTTAAAAATAATAATAACTAAAATACTACCTTCTAATCATGAGATAATTGATTTTTATTGGAGAAGTTAATGAAGTTAAATACAATATACACTGCTTAAAAATATTTATTTATATATAATTAATTTATATATCAATTTATAAGTAAGAGAAATAAATGTGATACAATATCATTAAAATACTTTTATATAAAATGAGATTATATATTCATTCATGAGTTTTTTCTTGCTAAACACAAAATATGACATGATATTATTAAAATACTTTTAGATTAACATTAAATTATATATTCATTCATAGGTTTTTTCTGGCTAAACACAAATATGGTCGGACAAATGTGACATGATATCATTAAAATATTTTTATATAGTATTAAATTATATATTAATTTATAAATTTTTTCTTATTAAACACAAAACATTCCCAAACACTAATAATTGTGAGAGCTTCTTCTAACAAGAATTGAAACCTCGGTTCACCATATTGTATCACTTTCATTAGATCCAATTCCCATATGTTATATCAAATTATAAATTAGACAAATTAATGCATAAAAAATGATAAATATAGAAAATAAAATGAATTATCTCCTCAAACAAAAAATTATTTTCTCTAAATCAGTTGAGGAAAAAATGACATTGCGAAGGACTTATAAGACCATTTATTATTAAGGAAGTCAAATTATGGAAATTTAAACAAAAAAATATGACCATCTCAATATTTGATAATTTAAAAAAGCCTAATTTTTTTATCAACAAAACTTTTCTAATTGACTGTTTATGTTTTTCGCGAGAAGAAATTAGTTATTTATGTTTGAAAAGCAGAAAGTTGATTGGCGCGCGATTCTTCAGTAACGGTTACGAATCCCAGTTTGGCAAACTCAACGAATCGCTATACACAGCGCGCGACGAGTTAGGCCATGGCACCCCTACTCTCGCCGTCGCCGGAGGTAACTTTGTTCGCGGCGTAAGCGTTCTTGCCTTCGGCAATGGCACCGCCAAGGGTGGGTCCCCCAGAGCTCGCGTCGCCGCCTACAAGGCCTGCTGGTATGTCACAGAAATCCAATGCACCGATGCTGACGTCATGGACGCTTTCGACGCTGCGATTAGTGACGGTGTTGATGTGATCTCTTTCTCGTTGGGGAAGCCTGTTCCACCAGAGTTTTTCCAAGACGGGTTTTCCATTGGAGCCTTCCATGCCGTCGCCAATGGCGTCATAGTGGTTGCCGGTGCAGGGAATGAAGGACCAGGTTTCGGAACTGTAACTAATGTTGCCCCATGGATGTTCACTGTTGCTGCTAGCTCAATAGACAGAGACTTCGCCAATCACGTTGTTCTTGGTGATCAGAAGCATATAATGGTATCATGATTCATATTGATTGTTTTGAATTTAAATTCTATATATAACCGTACTTGTCAATTTTTATTACAAAGGATTAGATCCCACCTTTTTAGTTTGCGTTTGGATGAAAGACTTTTGAGGAGTGATTTTAGAGATCGTGTGTTGATTATTAACCAAAGGATTAAGTTGTTTAATCATGGAATTGTTTGCAGCAGTTGAATCCCATGATTTTCCAAATTCATCATCCAAACTCATCCTAGGTTATCTGTGGGTTGCTTAAATTCAAATTGCACTATCCACTTTTGCTCAATTCTAGATAAAAATTATAGTATGTACTCATTGCTTTATATGAAATTGAACTGCCAGGGTGCTAGTCTTTCCACAGGCTTACCATCTGAGAAGTTCTATCCTCTGATCAATTCTGTTGATGCAAAAGCTGCTAATGCCACAGTTGATGATGCGTGAGTAAAAATGCTATAATATGAATTGTATTATTCTCTGTCCTTCGTTACATTTTTGCCTCTTCAAGTACGCTAACACAAATCGAATATAATTCTCTGGCAGTCAACTGTGTAATGCTGGAAGCCTTGATCCTGAGAAAGCCAAGGGTAAAATTCTGGTTTGCCTTGTAAAGAGCCCAATAGGAATACTTTTAGCAGAGCAAGGGGCCGTACTTGCAGGAGCTGTAGGACTGGTTGTGGCAAATGATGAGAAACGTGGAAATGATATTATGGCTACTGTTCATTTACTGCCTGCTTCACACATCAATTTCACTGATGGTGAAATTATTTATTCCTACACAAAACTCACCAAGTAATTATATTTCTCATTAAACGTCCAGATCAGTTTCATTGTTTAAGTTCCAAAGACAGTTCTAGCATGTCACATACATGATCTAATACTATGTATGTAATGTAATGCAGGGCCCCTAGGGCTTATATGACAAGAGCAACAACACGAGTAGGTATAAAACCAGCTCCTGTAATGGCTTCACTCTCATCTAGGGGACCTAGTATCATCCAGCCAGAAATTCTTAAGGTCTTGCTTTTGTCTAATAGTCAAGTTAGCAAGTTATTACATTCAAATATTCAATTACATTGAATTCTTAAGGACTTTTTCACTTCTGTTAACTGCTTTTGCTACTTATTTCAGCCTGATGTCACTGCACCAGGAGTGGACATTCTCTATGCATACCCAGATGGCCTAACCGTGACCGGAGTTGATTCCGATAAACGTCGGTTTCCATTTAATATCGGGTCAGGAACTTCTATAGCATGCCCTCATGTCTCAGGCATTGTTGGCCTCCTCAAAACAGCCTACCCTCATTGGAGTCCTGCTGCTGTCAGATCAGCAATCATGACTACTGGTATGCATATGGAGTTGCCAAGTTAAGATAAACCCATTTGCACACTTTATAGCAATCTACTTCTAATAAGCTCGGAGCTTAGTTATTTTTGGATCATCAGTTGAGTCTGTATCGTCCCAAGAACCTTTCTGCATAAATTTTAGCATATAACGGATTTGTTGTTATACTGTATGCGACTTGTTTATTTAGTTTTCCCTAACTCTTGAGATCTCCACATTTTTCCAGCAATGACACTCGATAACAACAACAGACCCATTTTGGAACAATCCAAGAAAGAAGCAAACCCATTTGCTTATGGTGCAGGGCACATTCAACCAGACCTTGCAATGGACCCAGGACTTGTTTATGATCTGAATACTGATGATTACTTGAACTTCTTATGTGCTCATGGTTACAACCAGACCCAAATTATGCTATTTTCCAAGAGCCCTTATACTTGCCCAGAATCTTTTAGCTTTGCAGATTTTAACTACCCTTCAATCTCTGTGCCTAATCTTGGGAACAACTCTGTAGTAACAGTAACTCGCACTCTCACAAATGTTGGAGATGCAGGTAGTTACAGTGTGCAAGTGAAGGCCCCTCATGGGGTTCATGTGTTGGTTGAGCCAAGTTTGTTGGTATTTGAGAAAGCCAATGAGAAGAAGACATTCAAAGTTATCTTGAAATGGATTGGGGAAGATGAAACTTCTGATTATGTATTTGGATATATGTGGTGGTCAGATGGCAAGCGTAAAGTCAAGAGTCCCATTGTAGTGAAGCATATCTAGGAGTAGCAAGGATTATTATGCTTGTCGGCTCATGATTTTTTTTTAATTAGAAACTGCATGCTGATTTTTTGATTTCAGAGTGGTTTTATCATTGATGTATAATGAAACAAAAATAAAATAAAATTATACTTTTATAAATAAAATTGTCACTTGAATTCGTTTATTTATGCTTGATTATCTTGTAATTTGGAAGGTTGTACTTTATTATGTTATGATTTAGGTCTTTAGTATGTTATACACTAATATATCAGTGTTCACAACCAAATACATCTTATAATGTTATTTCGAGAATTTTGGAATAGGACTTATAAGAATACGTCCTAAATTCTTGTTCTAAATTTTTTTGACTCAGCACTTATTTTCTGTTATAAAAATACATCCTGAAAATAACCATTCTTTGTTCACAAAACAGTAATCAACCGGGTCAATTGGGATAAATTATAATTGATAAAACAATAGTTTGCTTTTGTTTATTTTATCTAAACAAAACATTTAAAGTTTCTGTATGAGACATCATTGCTTCACTAACAGTAATAGCATTAAGCATATAACAAATAATATCTAACAAAAACGTATCCAGTAATCAAATCAAATTATTATTATAAAAACCTGCTCTCTGTTTTTTTTTGGATCATGTATATGAACTCGTTCATGGAAATACCACAATGTTCTCCTTTATAATCGTTCCCCTAGTAGTTATCATGTAAATGATAAGTTATATGTGTAAAATGTTTACGAAATTTAAAATATATAAACAGAAATATCTTGAATGAAAATAAAACTTGTTGAATTATGTTAAAATATAATTAGAAAACAATAATAACAAAGGAAATGCCATAAATCTAGTTCAAAACTAACTCCTAAGAATCTGCTATTTTTAAGCGGTAAAATCAAATTAATAACTGAAATTGAATGGATACATGAAACAAATAAATAGATAAATAGAAGTACAGAGTAGGTACCAAAATTCAATCTTTCGCAAGAAAGAAAGAATCAACATTCACTTTCGGGGATTCGACGTATAAGTGTACTATAAAGTTGATAGTTACAGTAAAATCATGACTGGATTATCCATGTTTGCGCGTTAAACATTTTGTTTGGCAAGTTTTAGCCATTAATGCGAGGATCTCAAGAGATTTTTCTTTTTAAGAGGTTAACATGTGGTTACTCATTCATTGACTATTTATTCAGATTGCCTTCGCGCTTAATTTAGAAACGAATTTTTATTATTGTGCTAAATTAACTCCAATGAATATGTTTTTGGTGAATGTAGAATGAATGAATGATTCTGAAATATTCCGTTAATATAATCTCCTTCATTGTTAACTTTCTGTGCAGTGAAGTTTATATAAACAAAGGAAAACAGAGCCTGCTTGCCTTCAAGTTTTCTTGAAAGAAGAAACAATGGCGAAATCCTCTACTGTTCAGTTTCTTCTATCAGTGTTTCTTCTGTCCACCTTCTGTCTCCAACCTATCCATGCCGTAAAGAACGTAAGCACTTATCTTCTCTGTTCTTTTCCTTCATTTATTGTTTAAACTCTCTCACATTGAATTAGAAATAAAGTTTTAGTCTTCTTCTATCTCTTTGATCTAGTTGTCATTTTAGAGAATGTTCTTGAGTTCCATTTCATTAAATAATTAAGGATTGATCATAATATTTTTCTTTAACATTGACAAAACATGCTATGACATGATCAAATGAGTAGTGTCAGGATATAATTCAAAAGGTTTCATAGTGTTTGAAATGTGTGATACACAGCATTAGTCTGCTTCTTGCCTAAATATTAGTGGAAGGTTTAATCTAAAGAACTGACGTACTAATTATACGTAAGTACTCTTCTACTTGCAGTCTTACATTGTGTACTTAGGGTCACATTCTCATGGCCCAAACCCTACTTCTGCTGATCTTGACTCAGCTACAACTTCTCATCACAATATGTTGGGATCACTCTTGGGAAGGTAATTAATAGAATTTGAAGATTTATCTGAACCCAGATTGCTAAATGCTCTATGAAAGAAACTGACGTGTTAAATATATGATCTTTGGCAGCCATCTAAGAGCACAAGAAGCAATAATTTATTCTTATAATAGAAACATCAATGGTTTTGCTGCTCAACTCGAAGAGGAAGAAGCAGACAAGCTTTCAAGTAGGGGGGAGGATAATTCCTGAATGACATTCTATGCTTTACTCTGTTTTTTCTCATCTTTTAACGTTAAAGATTAATAATTTCTTCATTGTATGGTGTTCCGTGTTTCGTTGGCGCAGAGGATCCAAATGTGGTGTCTGTGTTCTTGAACAGAAGGCGGGAACTGCACACAACACATTCATGGGAGTTTCTTGGACTAGACTCTTCTCAAGGAGTATTTAATAATGATTCTGCTTGGGTAAAGGCCAAATATGGTGAAGATACAATTATTGCTAACCTTGACACAGGTTTTTCACTTAACATTATATTCACGATTTAATCTTGTACTATGTCATTCTTTCAAGAATACAAGTGATTTATGAGTTTTCTGGTAAACTAGTTTCTCAGGATTTTCCTTGTGCTTGCTTAGAATGTTACCTCTGTTTTTGTAATAAAAACATAAATCCCCCAGAGCCATTGATCTTTTAATCTTATTTATCACTGCACCAGTAAGATTGTTTCAGGCCTAACCATTGAAAAATACAAAGTTCCAAAAATGTATGAAATAGAAGGATAATATTTTTGTTATGATCATCTCGGCTTCGGTTTAGATTCCACATTTTTTCATTTCTACTGTGATATACGACGACTTTAAATATTGTCACGTCTTGTAGTATGGAGTTTTCCCGTTGTTCATTTACTACTACTGATTCACTATTTTATTATGCACCATCTTCTTCACGAGTAGGAGTTTGGCCAGAATCCAAGAGCTTCAGTGAAGAAGGAATGGGCCCAGTACCGTCGAAATGGCATGGACAATGCCATTTTGGAGATCTTCATTCAAACAAATCTCTCTGTAACAGGTCAATCCTCTTGATGACGTTTTCTTTTCCAACCATTGCTCAAAAACACACAAGTTCAATGATTTTCGCTTTCACTTTCAATCAAGCAAAACCATGAACTATGACTAGTTCTCTTATCACTTAACCGTTCGTCCATGTGTAGGAAGCTGATAGGAGCAAGATTCTTCATCAAAGGCTTTGAGGCATCTGCCGGCAAACAGAAGGCATCAATGTACACTACACGTGACATCGAAGGCCATGGCTCTCACACTCTATCAACCGCTGGCGGAAACTTTGTTCGAGGAGCTAGTGTCTTGGGTAGTGGAACCGGTACAGCTAAAGGCGGATCTCCAAAGGCAAGAGTTGCATCCTACAAGGTTTGCTGGCCAGGTCCATATGGAGGCTGCTATGATGCAGATATATTAGCAGGGTTTGATGCTGCCATAAGTGATGGTGTTGATGTGATTTCTGCTTCCATTGGTGGTTCTCCTGTAGATATGTTCTATGATTCTATAGCCATAGGGTCCTTCCATGCTATGTCTAAGGGAATAGTGGTAGTTAGCTCTGCAGGAAATTCAGGACCAACACCTGGATCTGTGTCTAATGTGTCTCCATGGATGCTAACTGTTGGTGCTAGCACATTAGATAGGGACTTTGTTGATTATATTGCTCTTGGTGACGGGAAGCATCTAACGGTAACTGTAATGCTTGTGTGTTGATTTTTTTGCTATGAAGTTGCTGGCATAATGCTTGTGTATGATGACTTTCTTCAGGGAGCTACTCTTTCATCCATGAGCTTGCCATCTCAAAAGTTCTACCCTCTGATTAGTTCTAAGGATGCTGGAAATTTTCATACGCCCTCTCATAACGCGTGAGTACAATTCTATAAACTGGCTTCAATTCTTGAATCTTTTTGTTGGTAGAATGTGATGATGATGATGATGCTAAATCTTGGATTCTTGCAGTGAGCTCTGCTACAATGGAACCCTTGATCCTAAGAAGGTGAAGGGGAAGATCGTAGTCTGCCTCAGAGGAGTCATTGCAAGAACGGCGAAAGGCGTGGAAGCCTCTAGAGCGGGAGCAGTAGGGATGATCTTGGCCAATGATGCTGAAAGCATGGCTAATACTATAGCAGACCCTCATGTTTTGCCTGCTTCAAACATCAAGTATGAAGATGGTCAATATCTTTTTAAGTACATCCAGACAGCCAAGTAATGATCTCTCTTGTGATACAAGTAAGTTTTGATTTTTATTGAGTTCTTAAATTACTTAGGACTTGTTCATCTCTCCTGTAGGAACCCTGTGGCGTACATGACTAATGCCAAAACATTAGTGCCAATAAAACCAGCTCCTGTCATGGCTGCATTCTCTTCAAGGGGACCCAACACAATCCTGCCTTCAATTCTCAAGGTTTGTTATCGTTCTCTTAGTTGTTCCATCAACTTCACCTTACAGAGATGATTTTGCTAAAGCTTTGCTTTTTTTCCTTCCTGCTTCAGCCTGATATTACTGCACCTGGGGTGAACATAATTGCTGCTTATACAGGAGCCATAGGCCCAACTGAAGATGATTCCGATAAACGACGAGTTCCTTTCACAACAATGTCGGGAACTTCGATGTCTTGCCCTCATATTTCTGGCATTGTTGGCCTTCTCAAAACCCTTCATCCAGACTGGAGTCATGCAGCCATCAAATCTGCAATCATGACCACTGGTACAACATGTATATTATCAGATCTTTTTATTATGTTCGAATTCAACATGTAATACTAATATGTATGTGTTAGACTGTGAGTTTCACTGAAGAACTTTTTTTCTCTAACTTGTCTGAAACCCATTTCTTCTTCAGCAAGCACTAGAGATGATACCAAGAAATCTATTCTCGACTCATCTATGGAATATGCCACCCCATTTGCTTATGGATCAGGACATGTTCAGCCTGTTGCAGCTATGGAACCTGGGCTTGTTTATGATCTGACAGTTGATGATTACTTGAACTTCTTGTGTGGTTATGGCTACAACGAAACGCTCATTAAGCAATTTATAAGAAAGCCCTTCACATGTCCCAAGTCCACCAACATTCTGGATTTCAACTACCCTTCAATTTCGGTGCCTAACCTGGGGACAAAGACGGTCAAAGTTACAAGGACAGTGACAAACGTGGGGAGTCCAAGCAGCAAATATTCCGTGGATATTAAGGTTTCTAAGGGAATTAACGTGTTTGTTGAGCCAAGTCGCTTGAGATTTAGTAAAGTTGGAGAGAAAAAGAGCTTCCAGGTCATGATTGAAGGAACTGGTCTGCACAGTCCTGCAGATTATTCTTTTGCAGAGATATCGTGGACAAATGGGAAGAACACAGTGAGAAGTCCTGTAGTGGTGCATCACAAGTAGGAATGATTATGTGGGGATTCTCATTTTATTTAAGATTGTTTGTTCGTCTATGTTTTTCTGATTTTAGAAATTTGTTGTCAGTATGGATTGTGGATTATGGTGTTGCTGGAGTTTTATAGTTAATTAGTTAGCCTCTATCTGGCTCTTCCCAATAGTCAAAGGATATATAATTGTGCTTTAACCATTAATATGATTTTTAAGAAATTAATAATATAAATTTGTAAAAAAACAGGAAAAGAAAAGAGTATACTACTTGAAAAGACCCTTTTAGATTTAATGTTTACAAAAAAATTACAAATTAGAGAATTTATGTGATTGATGTGAGAATTATCAGCATGAAAATAATTTTGTCAATTATAAGAATATCTTATTTTGATTTGGCAGTCTTGCATTTTCCTTTAAATGTACAGCACTCTGTATAGAAAGATAGTATATTTTTAATTATACTAATTTTAAAATTCAATTCAATCATTCACTCACCAACTTATGTTTCAATGCTTTAGCAGTACTATTTTGATTTGAGGTAATTCAAAAGGCGCGTCCAAGATTTAATTGACAAAAATTTAATCTGTTCAAAACGGGGTTTTCATAATCTTAATTATAATATCTCTTGATTAAATTTCATTTTCCTCTATTTTTCATTTTTAATCCCTTTGGTTACTTTTTTCTTGCCCCAGAAATCCCTTTGATTACTTATCTTCACAAAAAGGGGGAAAATTTAATTAAAATAAAAACGGTTTCAACTAGTAGTTTTATTGACAAAAACAATTTAAAAATTTTAAGAAACAATTTTTGCTTTGACCCAAAATAAATTTATTTTTCTGAGCTTATTTTGTAATTACATTTGTACAAAGACGAAATCCCATTTCTGCCAAAAAAAAAAACCTTCATAGTCAAAACATCTGAATTGTAGTTCTGATACTCTATATACCTCTATTTTATTTTTTTTTTGTGTCGGAGGTTTTTTTTTTTTTGACAATTTGACTAAGTAAAGGTAAACAAGGAGGGAAAGGTTTAGAAACAGAGATTGTGCAACGTTTGTTTGGAACAGAGATTGTGTAACGTTTGTTTGGAAACAAAGACTGTTTATCCCAAACCAGTTTTCTTAATACAGGTGAATATCACATACTTCAACCTTAAAACTAAACCATAAATTAGTCTTTTATCCAATTGATGAATCAACAGAGTTGCCTAACAGCATGAAACATCACCAGCTCTCTCCAATTCCATTTTTTTAAGAATTTTAGTGAATGCGGAAACAGAATGCAAAAAGAAAAAAAAATGTTATTTGCAGTTGCAGTGAACAGTAAACTAATGAATGGATATTCTAGAAACCCCCAAACAGGAACCCAGCAGCCTGTTCCTCATTGCCATTGAATAATTTAAGAGCCTGTACCACTGCTTCTCTTCCAAATCCTAATTCCACCAGCTTTGCAACTTTTGCTTCAAACCCACTCTCCTGCAACCATTAGCATTCTCACATCAATCACATTTGAAATTGCTTCGGAAAAAGAGAGAAGAAAATGACAATGATGACGACACCGATCTGGAACACTGAAACAGTTCCTGGTTGCAAATTTACCTGAGAAGTGCCACCAGAAGCTCCTCCTAGAAACCACAGGGTAACAACAAAAGAATAAGAATGTTGAATTTAGCTTTCTAGTGACAAATTGTATACAACGTAAGGTTATTGAGAGTATCAAGGAAGGAATAACTATCAAATATAAGATTTGACAGGGACTTGGTAGTATACGACACAGTCCCACATTGACGGAGAATCTAGTGAATTCATGCAAAAAATGATATTAACAAAATTTTAAGTCAAACAAATACAAACTTGTCCGCTGTTATCCTGTACTAACCAGAAGACTGGCCTCCTTTCGGTGCACTACCACTCTTATCTGTTGTTCCTGTTGCCTGAAGGATAGTACAAAGTTATCAATTCATGATCACCCAGCAAAGCAAAAATGAAGTCATTTGCTTTATTAAATTCAACAGAACACAATTATACTTACTGGGGCACCTGAGCTGGAAGCTTCCTTAGCGTACCTTTCTTCATCAAAAAACTGGGATGGTATGTCTTTTTCTGAGAATGGCACACAAGAATGTCAACCAAGTCTGTGAGTTTATAGAGGGATATGCAAACACAAGCAGGAAAAATTTTCATGAATTATATTATGATTCCCATCCACAGATCGAAAGACTAACCTTGCAAAAACGGCACAGAAACTTCTCCTCCACCGACTCGCAAAACATTATCTTTCAAATCTATCATGCACTGTGGACAACAGAAAATTTTCATAAAAGGCAATAGATCTTACTGAAAATGAGGATATGTGAATTAACAAATAAAGACCTTACCTGGTGCTTTCGGAGCATATCGAGCCCGAAAAGGAACTCCATGTTAGGAGAATCGAGCACTAAGAATGAGCAAGGGTAGAATATATTCCCAATCTACATGAAGAATGAAAGACATAGAAAGTTGAAAAATAGACACAGAGAGAGAGAGAGAGATAATATAAGAGAATGGTCTGCCATTTGAGTAAAAGTATCATTAATAAAATGAGCTGCTCTTTCATCAAAAGACGACACCGCTATTCCATTATTGAAATCAACATAGGAATGTTAAAAAAAGGATTTTTAACTATGACCATATAAAAGCTATATCAACTTGTTAACTTTGTACCCTAAAGTCAAAAGAAAACCAAAACACCAAATATGCTTGGTTGGAGCTACATGAAATTAGCCATCTATGCTAGTCCATTCAACATACAATTACAGTCCACCAGATAGAAACAGACACTAAGATGACACTACTTCATCTGCCTAAAATGTCCTCACCATAAGAACCGTTAGAATAATATTACCTTGATTGGAGCTACATGAATTCGTCCTAATATCTCTGATTGGCCAACTCCATGAGCAATTCCCTTGTAACGCTGATCTAGAAGTCTTAACAATCTGAAAGATAGCATGAATATTTTAAATAGGAATCATCTAGTTTCAAGATATAGCACGCTATTGAACACCAGTATCTATAAATACAAGATAACGATAAGAAGAGTTGTAATGATACTTTACAGAAGTTTAGGCAAAAAAAAATAAAAAATAAAAAAAATTTACAGAAGATTAAACAGAAGATATAAATGATCAAGAACAAGGAAAGGACATAGGTCAAAAAATATAAAATCGAGACATAAAAGCCCTCTAAATTTCAAGATACTGTAATCAGTGCGCCAATAGGAGAAATATTCTTACTTGAACAAATAGGTATATCAAAGCAAGATATACAAGAAAAGTAAGGAGCTTTCAAGTATCTAATGTCCAAATCCTCAAAGCAAAACCCATGGAAAAATAATCAGATCAAGGGAGATTATAAGCAAAAGCAAATCCTCTGGAAAGATAATCAGACATGGAAGCTTATAAACAATAGCAATTCCAACAATTTTATATGATTAAATATCCCTTTAACGATGAGTTGAACAGGATGATAATTATGAAGTGTGGCAAGCATATTTCCCATTACAGAAGCCTAAATATCTCATTGCTTAATCAAATCAACTCTGAAATTCCTTAAAATCATTCATGGACTTATATCCCTCCAACTGCCAGCAATTCTCATGGCATGATACACAAGCTTGACAAATGTCAGAGTTATTGTTAGACCACTTGGCACAAACAATGAATCACATTTCCTCAAAAGGTTGGACAGCTAGCTTTGGGGTGGAGTGCATTCATAGGCATGCAAATCTGTTATCATAATGAATTTAATGACATTATAGTATTTATAAATGCCAAGAGAATTCTAGTTAATAACACATACCCACAGCGCTCAGCACAGCTTTTTGATATAATTGTAGACTGGGCTCCACTATCAACAAATGCCTGGAAAAAGATAAAATGAAAATCAATTCCACACAAATTCCATTCCTATCCCCCTTCCATTGAAAAGGAAAATGACACTAATAATACTTAGCGTTCGCTACCAAAATAACCCCATGATAGGCATTAATAGCCCCCCCACTACAAAAATGGTTTTCTTCTCACTTTCAAAGCAGAAAATAACACAGAATTTGAAGAATGCACCCATTGTGCCTATACACTAACCTTCAGTGG
>JANTPZ010060968.1:2284-12559 GCA_025593235.1 Vachellia pachyceras | reverse complement strand
GTTGGAGTGTTACATTTGCATCGTGGCGGATTCTATATTTTTTATTGGCATGAACGGATGTACATACCCCATACCTCCTACATGTGTCGTCTTGCTCTAAAAAATTCTCTCTTGTTCTAAATATTATGACACATGATCAAATAATTAATTCATGAATACCAAAAAAAATTATAAGTTGATTAATTTCCATTTTTATATAAAAAATATGTACCATTTTTAAATACTTCTTGTGAGTGTAGAAAACTATGAAATTAACAAGGATGGTGTTCAAAATACTAAATAAAAAAGATAAAACAGATTAAAAAACTAAATTACATATTTAGAACAGGAGGAAGTACTGAACAGAAAAGGGTAGGTAGCTTAGACTATGCATATCCTTGCCTTGCATTGGCGGCTAATAATAACCTTGCATTGGCGGCTAATAATAACAGTTAAAAGAGAAGTGATGCGACAGCTTTAGTGGAAACAAGCGGTGGGGACTTTTGATTAGGACTAGACTGTTTTTCATCCGTGGAAACTCCGTTGAAAGAAAGGAGTTCTATTTGAGGAAATGAGTTTATAAATTTTTAAATGATTTTATAATTTTTAAGATGATTTTTATGGATTTTTAGATGGCTTTTATAAATTTTAAGATGGTTTTGTTTTAACTTACGTGCACGTTGGGGAACGAAGTCCTAAACAAGCACTTTGTAAACTTGATTTACAATCTTCTTTTAAATTTGATTTACAATGAACGAGTTAAATGTAAGAGTATTTTTGTCTTGATTTGTATAAAAATTATTGAGAAATTTACTGTTTGGTCCCACATAAGGGACTTATTTATCAAATAGTCCCAAATTTTAAAATGCAGCACATGGTGTTGTCAGGTGTTGTCACGTGACAACACCTGACAACACCATGTGCTGCATTGACAACACCTCTGTGACCATTTTTTAAATATTTTAAAATTTGTGACCATTTAATAAATATCTTCACTATGTGGGACCAAACAGTAAATTTCCCAAAATTATTTATACACATAAAACCAATGAAGTTGATCACTTGTTTCAAGGGCGTACGCTTTGTTCTTAATGCAACGTATTTGTTTAACTACCGTGATCGTAAATATAAATCACTATTTACGGTGTAATTTACACTGCAGGTAGCCATGGTATAAAAAAATTAGCATAGTAGACCTATAATTAATATTTTCTTTATTTTTCACTGAAGGGGGGAATCTAGCCTGCAGCAGATGAGATAACTTGCAGATGTAAAGACGAAGAGGGAGGGCTTTTCCAGATGGGCATCAAATGGTACGTGTTGAACAGTCAAAAGATGGGCTTGCTCTGTGTAGTCACCCACTGGGCCTATCACAGTTCTAGCCTCCTTCGTTCTTTCACTTTCCAACGTATTCACATTACATCACTGGTTCATGTTTCCAAAAAAGCTTCACGAAATAAATCTTTTTTTCCTCTTTATAATTATTGTATCGACACCCAGTCACCCGCTTACCCAATTCCTCCTTTGATTCCACTTATTACTCTCAAGTCTCAATCCGCACCCCTAAATGTTCAGATCTGTGCGGTTTGATGCACCTGCAATATTATTCTGGGTTTCTTCAAACAAGAACCATGCACGAGATACAATTTGAAGCAAACCTTTGCCACATTATGGACACTTTTCTAATTAATACTTTACTTTAAGCAGCTATTAGTTTTTGTTGGATTCTGATACAAGCGAGAGTGTATAAATCAAGCCCAGGTTATACCAAATCGAATCACAGGAGATTCCCCAAACCAGAGGCTCCAAGTGTTCTCTTCCTTCTTTCCCACTCCGAGTCCTCGTTCATTTCTAATCAATAAGAATCTGGCCTAACACGTTATGATTCACATAGTGAGACAGGTTGGATGATGGATGGATGGCCTTCACCAAATCAACCAAGCTTCAATGGGCAATTCATGACTCCCAAATCCGACTGCGATACATCATGGGCCCTGTAAAATAGAAAAGCCACAAGGGGTAACAACAATCAAGGAGAAAGCTGGCTGGCCCACACAGACCAACAGACAACATATAATTCGATCATCACGAAGTTTCAAACCTTTACATGTTCAAATTCAATTTACAAATCCAGTATAGATTCCAGTACAACATAAAATAAATATATGGGAGGGAGGAACCCAAAAAAAAAAAAGTTGTGATTGATGATGATGATGATGATGATGATGATGATGATGATGATGAAGAAGAAGAAGAAGAAGAAGCAAGCAAGCAAGCACGGGTGTGATTTCCGAGGAGGAAACAGCCTTCCCCCACCACAACCTTCAATCACCGTTGACAAAATGCATCAACCTCAAACCAGAAACCATGTTGTACGCATGGTACACTAACAGTAACAATTTTTCTCTCCACAGCAGCATATCATGAATCTCAACAAGACTCTGTACTATATATAACCTCTATTCTCGCATCTCTTTCTCTCTAAACACAAGCAGGCCTAGCTACAAGCTCGAAGGAAACTGGCTGGCTCAACGATTGTGGAGAGGGTCTGAAGCATTTGGGACTTTCCTCTTTCGTGACAGGTACAAGTCAAATGGCTTCTTATTCCAAGCTGCTTCTGATATCTCTCTTTCTGATTCCCAACCATGCTCGTTATGGTGTGGTTGCTCAAGCCTGAAGTCTCTTCCTTTTCTGCACACACTAGGATTAATGCAAGCAACACAAAGACCATAACCCTCTGAAACAAAGCTTGGAGAGAGAAGTACATATTGTTTGACTCTAGGAGAAAATGAGGGAAGCTAAGAGGATACTTATAATGGAGGTTTGGAAAAAGCAAGCACTCGATTGGAGGGGAAAAGCCACAAGGCTTTGCTTGGGCAAAGTAGAGTGTAGACGAAAGGAGGGGGGGAAAGGTGATGTAAAGTGATGTTCATTGAGTATATCCTGCAAACAAGGGACACATCTCACGAAGCAACTTTTCTGGCCTTTGCTTTAATATATTCTTTTGTCTTTCACGAGAACCCACCCTTTTTGATATTGACGGAAAAAATTTCCCCTTTCATGCTTCCAGTCCTCCTCCTAAAACAAGGTTAACTGCAGCTCCAATTTATGGCACACATGCATGTATATATATATATATATATTCGGAATCTGGCTCTTGTGCTTCTTCTCTATTATCTTTGTCCTGGCGTTGCTTGTCGCCTTAAGGCAAAGTAGTCAATTTGCTTAGTGTGGCTCTATGTGCTATGCTTTTGCAATCCAATTATAGCCGCCTAAAATTGAACAAAATTCTGTCTTTAAAATCGCGCTCTCTCTCCCCATCTCTCTCTGTGGAGGCCAAACTGGTTGAATAATTACGCCCTTTATTATTCTTACAAGGACATCTGCATGCATTTAGTCCGATGTTTGCAGGATCTTTTTTGGTTTCTAATAAACAAATGAGAGGCAAATGTTGCTTAAAGCAGACGTCTTTGAGTAGTCAAATCATGCGCGAGACCAATCAACTAACGGTTCAAGCAAATGACCTGCGAGTAAACCACTGAACCCTCAATATTAAAACCTTGAAATCACTACAGGGATTATTCGACATTTCGATCTTCTCGTGTGGCAGGTGCCACGTGGTGTTGTTTTTCCAAGTGAATGCTCTTCATTATTATTCTCTAAATAGGAACCGCGGCAAGCAGGGCAGGCCTGGCCAATCCCCACTTGTTCTTTACCGGTATGTGTTTTTCCGTGTTACGTTAATTGCCTTGGTTTTTTATCTTCATGTTTATCAAAAAGTCAATATGGTTAAAGTCTCTATAATTAACTGTCTTTACCTTGTTATCTAATTCCCACTTGACTTGAAAACCTCATCACCATGTTTAACCACATCATGACATAACCCTGTGTTCTTCTACTATTCTCCATAGATTTTTGCTTCCAAATCAGACTTTATCTTTCATTTTCTAAAGCTAGTTTTGATTGGAGAGTGGAAAAAAATATCCCCATTAATCCTCGTCAGTTGTTCCCTGTAACGGGATGTTAGCCCAGGAAAATGGCAGCTTTTAAAAGTGTATAATTTTTTTTTTTGTAAGGATTATTTGAATATCAGATGCTTATTCCTTGCGGAAGAAAAGTGAAAGTTGAATAAAATGGGACTATTAAATGACACTTGACAGATGATGTTTTAAACTCGAACAAACGTTTAACAGTGTTTTTTGTAAAATGAAATAATCTCCTTCATATATTTATTTTAACTTGTGTAAAAGTACTTTTCTACCGTGTTCTCAAATGTGTCCATTCTGATTCAGTGGACACTTTGATTTAATAAAATAATAAAATCATTGTCATTAATGAAATTATTGTGTTGCTTGCAAGTTTCGTGATAGTTCCACTCAAAATATCATACACTACCTGAACAATCTTTGTTTTTCCCAGTACTGAACGATCCTTTTCACTAAAGCGCGCACACAACCGAACCTATTTGCTGTGGTGAATTTTTCTGTTATGATCCAATACCTGGAATGAACCAACGTCAGGATAAAGAAGTGGTTACCATCTCCTTAATATCATATACAATAAGTGTGTTTGGAATCCGTTGGGAGAAAGGAGTTTATAAATTTCGAGATAATTTTACAGATCTCAAGTTACTTTTTATCTTACTTGCATGCACTGTTAAAATTTTTTTCTCAAATATGATAAATGTATATTAATTACCCAAACAGTTAATGTGTGTGTTTGGGAACTCCGTTAGGAGAATGGAGTTTACAAATTCCGAGGCATTTTGTGGATTTCGAAATGATTTTACGGATTTCAAGATGGTTTTTATGGATTTCAAGATGGTTTTTACAAATTTTAAAATGGTTTTTATATTGGCAAGCGTACCCGTTGGAAAAAATGGCTTCCCAAACAGGCACAATGTCATGATGTCACTCGCTTTTTTATCTCATTTACGGGGTGGGTAGGGGGGATATAAATACTTAAAACCCGTTTAGTATATATAATTGATTTTGATGAAAATGGATATGGAATTTAAAAGTCCGTTTAGTATATCATGAAAATGGACCCTACATTTTATACAAAAGGCTGAAATATCCTTTTATATTTAAAAATAAAAATGCCATCCTCCCATTATAAAAGAGCAACTACACAATCCTGGAACGCCATAGGTATTTGCTGCCATCGTATTTGCTGGCTGTATTGGGAGGTCAACGCTAAGCCTTGAACGCTGGAGGTTGGTTGCAACCAACGAAATAGAGGTCGCCGCCAAGCTTGGAAAGCTGGAGGTTGCAGCCAACGATAGAGGTCGCCGCACAATGGAGGTCGCACCATCACAGTCATGATGGGGGTCGTCGCCAACGGTGGAGGTTGCGCGCCATCACCGTCATGTTGGAGGTCGCCACCATCTTCCCTTGCTGCCAACGATGGAGCTCGCCACCGTAGGTCAGCGGAGGACGCCATCAGCGTCACCAGGTAAGTGCTTGTTGTTAGCGTCATCGATGATTTTTTTTGTGCCTACTGGAGGTGGTCGATGCTGGATGGAGGGAGGGCAAAAATGGATTTAAGGGGTTGGAATTACAAAACTAAGCATTTTGGATGGAAGCCATTTTCAGGGTTTGAAATGGATGTGGAAATGGAATTGTGACAAATTCCATCCAACCAAACATGCCATTATCGTAAAATTGGACTCCATTTCTATTTCTACATCTATAATTCTATCTTACCAGACAAGCCATATATATGTTTTTATCAACCATGTTACAGATATTTACGTAAAACTTAGAGTGAATCAAGAACGTGAATTCCTTTTATATCCGAAGAATTAGCTTTAATACTATTTAGTATTTATGGCAACAGCACAGCGATAGTTGAAAGAAGTTTTCTTGACTATGAATATTGTTAAGAACCGGAAATCAAACAGTGTAGGAAATGAAAGATGAACGATCGAATAATTGTTTTGATCACATTTTTGTTGTCATTAAAGATTAGAATATCAATTATCAATAATATTTCTAAAATATGAAAAAGTGTGGCAAACATGAATCTGTGTAAGATATACTCTCTATATGATAAAAAGATACAATTCATAACTTGTTATTTTTTTAATGTGCGTATCAGCGTATGAGTGTATGTTAGTGTGTTCAGTTAATTCGCCTAATTAAGCCGACACTGGTAGCATGGCAGGTCGAATTGAGAACTGCACGGGTCCTTATTCTTATCACATAACCGATTCATCAATCTATTAAAGCCCAATAAACTTCGATGCAACCCCATCAAAGAACAAAACCTGGGGCAGTCTTTGACTTACAAGGAGGTCCTATGTACAATAACACAATCATCAGAAAGAGACCATAATCAAATGTTTCTGGAACCACATAAAGAATTTCCTGGGTTATACAGTCCCTCAAGATCCCAATTCCGCATAGAACTTTTCAAATGAATACAGATAACCGCCCATAAGAATCCCAGATCCTTCATGATATGAAATTATCATTTTGTCACAACTTCTCGAAATAAGCATCTGGTATCTCCGGAGGGGATGGCAGGGTTGCCACATTCTTGAACTGTTTCAGATAAAGATCCCAATTCAGTCATTTTGCCACCAAGAAGCCGTGACATTGTCTGCCAGCAAAATGATACGGTCCTAAAGGAAGAATAGAAGACAAATTACCTTGTGCTGCCTGTACTTCTCCCGTATAGCTTGCAAAGACCCTGCTTTTCTTGCCAGGTACAAGTCGTGTAAGATAAGCACGCATTGTTTTAACTCATGGGACTTGTATCCAGAGTATCCTTGTAGAGCTGAAGTCTGCCACAAGCACTCAAGTTGATGAGTGCCTTTGGCTTTCAAACACTACTCTTGACTTATTACTCATAAGAAATGTAACACTGTCACAAACATCAAATACTTACCCAGGGATGGCCTTTAGGCCAGATGATAAATCTGGCAAGAAAAATAGCTGATGCAGCCACCATGGACGGCAAGAATTTTACACAATTGTAATCCAACAAACTTAGTTCACCAAGATAGTGTCCCAGAAATTCAAACTGCAATTTAGGAGTCTGGAAGTAAAAACGGAAAAACAAAAGGTAAGCCAAAAAATGTGTTTATTCAGACATGAAGATAGATATGAACTAACATTTCAGCTTACCTTCTGATTCTCATTAGCAACCTCAGCGAAACTCCTAAACCAGTAATTACAACAATCAGCCAAATTTCATTTCCATCAAGGTTCACATTTGCAGCATAGAATAATAATGCTAAGAAAAAGTTCAGTGTCCTTGCCTTAGAAACGTCTTTACAGTAGGATTTCCGACTTCATAATTTAAGGACTTGAGAACGTCAGCTTCCATCTCCACAACCTGCATTGTTATAAACAATTTGGGGGGGGGGCAATTAGGGGGAGCTAACAGAGATCATAAAAGCCCCATATGCAAAATAAGGTCATCCAATCATAATAAAATGAAACTGAGTGTTTACTTCTGCCTGGGTGTACGAATTATCAGTTATGTAGCAGAAGTCTTCCACATGAGGAGGGCTGATTTCTTCATACTTCCTGCAAAGGAAATGAATTCTCAAGCCCCGTGATGATCCGGTACAGCAAAATAACATACACGAACGCAGGCAGTAGATAAATTAGAAATCCTTACGATGCAATGAGCATGGATGAAACGCCGAGCAACTGAAGCCTCTGCCTAGTGACGGTCTTAGCAGAGAGGAACCTGTCAATGTAAGAAACCGAGAGATGAAGCGTGTCCGAGAGAAGCCTGTACTCCTCCGCCACCTCCGATAACCAATTAATCAATATTCCTCTAGCGTTAGCACTGACGACGTTCTTTTGAACCTTCTCGAGGTAGTCAGGCACTGGCCTTCGCTTCGTCTCCCTCTATAAAACAAGCAGTCGTGAGTAAAAATGGAGGGGCAGAATAGACAGCAAGACGCCATTATGAATCATTCCGATCTGTTCTATTTTCGTGCTAACTTGAAAATCAAATTAAGAATAAAACCGAGAATTACCTCCATTCTTTGAAGGTATTGGTAGATTTGAGAGAAGTGAGGATCGGTCTTCTGCGGATCGTTCAGCTTGGCATCGGCGTCTGACTTCGAATCAACGAATAGTGGGCGGGTCTTCTTTCGAATGTTCCGATTCAAAACAATGGGAAAGGTAACATTGGGTACATTCTAAAGTTCCGCCAACACCACACGCTTCTTGTTGGAAGGCTCGTCGAGGGCGATGGCGGCGGCGTCTGCCCTCCTCTTGGCTGCGCGGGTCTCCATCTCCTCGATCGGAATTATGGCGGGAAATGGAGGAGGACGAAGCCAGGGAGGGAAGAGGAGGGGATGAAATGGAAATGGATGTTGTGAGCGAGTGGAATGGAGTATTGCATTATATGATTGGCAGAGTGAGAGGGGAAGCGCGGCATGTCTAGTTTTTCAAAAACACAGACCAAAACCAAAAATGTTTTGCAGTGACCGCCGCTATTGTCGTGTGTCGAAATTTTAATTTAAAATTCGTAATCACTGCTTCTCTCTTCGAAATGTTTTTCCCACTTGGCGCGAGTTGGCGCCATGGTCTTCTGAGAGATCCCCGCCCGATGCCCCGCAACCCGCGTCATGTCCTTCTGGTTTAAACTAAGTTGGTTACGTTTTTTTTTGTTTAAATTTATAGGATAATCAAATGTGTGTAAGAGAATGAATTTAATCAGCAAAAAAATATAATAATGAATGGGTAAGAGTAGGAATTTAATTACTGAAAAATCTTATAATAAATTTGTATCATGTAACAGTAAATTTTGGATGGAAGGTAACAACGTATTTATATTGCACATTTCTTAAAGTAAATAATGTAAAATGTTCATATTGTTACTTGTTTAAACTTTTTGGTGATAATGACTCTAGGCTTTCTTATTTTCTAGAGAAAGTTAGAGTAAAAGAATCATTAAAAATTATAATTATTTAAAAGAATTAAAAGTAAAAATATTAAATTGCATATAACAATTTATATTTTTCTTGCTACATTCTCTGTTACACTATATTTTTAAAAAATTATGCAAAACATTGAATTTTACTAAATTCAAACACAGTTTTCCTTGATTTTTTACTGAAAAATTATATATTTTTTAAAATTAACACAAACTTTAATTATAAATAAAAATTATATAACATTAATAAAACTTCATATCTTTTATAATTTATTATATAAGTTTAGTGGAAGTTATGTAAGACTACGGAGTAAAAATAAAATATACTCAGTTTAAAATAATTCAAAAAAGTTTGTGTGATTTGTTTTTAATTTAGAAGAAATTTATGTGAGTGAAAAATGCATGTAATGCTAATAGAGTGCAAATATATAGATAATCTATCATGAAGAGATATAAAATGAATTTTTTTTTATTTTTAAAAAAATTTAATTCATATTAGTGTTGACAATATAAATTAAACAGCTTGATGTTATATTAATTGATTAAATGATATATTGATTGTATGAACACAAAAAATGGTGAAAAATAAAATTACAAAAATACATAAGATCATGTCACATGCAATCCATTGGTTTAAATTTTAATTTTAGTTATTTCTTAATTTATGCATAGTAGATATTGTAAAAGGTATGGTTATGGGCAAATGAATAATTTTAAATTTCTATTTTGAGATTTGATTCTTTTAAGTAATTACCATTTTAATGGTCATTTATAATAAATACCATTTTCTATTAGCCTTTTGTTTTAATTTTCCCAACTTTCTTCACAAAATACAAAGATAGTTTATTAAATATCATAATAATAACTATGCAAAATGTTCACTTTGAATTACGCATTTTTAATTAACGATGAAATATCTTTCAACGCGATTTACAATACATTAGGTAGACATGTGTAATGAGTTTTATTTTAAATTATATAAATGTGTTTTTCTGATGTTAAGACAAGCATAATCATAACAGAGACCGTTAGAGACTGAATATAAGGTATTGAAAAAGAGATTTGATAGAATTTTATGGATTAAATTTACAAAAGTGCATATATCAAATCTTTGCAATTAATTTGTGTTAATGACACGTGTCCTAAAACGAGAAAAGATAAAGTTTAAAAAGTGAACGATATAATAAATTGGATGAGAGAGCAGATGGTATTTACTTACAATTCTACGTACCAATACTTTTTACATTTCCTCTGTCTATATGTTCCTAACCATTAAAGTACAAACAAGTTGTTACAAAAAAAGTAAAGATACCTGTAACCATATTAACCACAAACTTTTCACAAGTTTTTCATAGAGATTATAGGCTTTCCGATATTGAGCACAAGGAATACTAA